>BSBK01001951.1:600000-810000 GCA_027943335.1 Chamaecyparis obtusa | reverse complement strand
AGATTTCTTAAATTTTTCTCAATTAAGCCTACTTGTTCAGTCTTGCTTCTCACTTAGATAAACAATACATTATCTTATCATTGTGCCACATAATCAAGTACTCATTGAAGTATCAAATAAATCAACCTCTCTCTAGGTTCTATTATTATCACCCTTGCCTTAATCCTTCTCATCAATCAATAGATATAGTACTTTCTTAAATAGAAATTGTCTTACCAATTAAGGTTTGACATCAATGACAATACAAAAATTGCTTCAATTGCAATTTCCAAAACAAAGATAGAGAGGAAGAGGTGGTAGATTTTAGAGAAGTAAAGGCAAAACTTATGGAGAAAGTAGTAGATCTAACAATGCAGTGAAAGATAAAGGATGGAAAGATGAACCTCCTGGTAGAAGAGGTAATTACTCTAGAGGTAGCTATACTAGTTACTCTAGGAATAACAATAGTGTGAAAAGAAAAGAGAAATCTTGGTTAAGAGGTACTTGTTACAAATATGGTGAAGAAGCACATAGAGCCTTTGAATGTAATAACTCTGGAAAGAGGACTGGAGGTAATGGAAGAAATAATTTAGCTTGTGAAGAAATTGAGGAGTTATCTAATAAACCTGAACATGGTGAGAACTTGATGCTAAGAAGGATCTTGTGTATTGAAGAAGCTGATGAGGAACCTATTTTGAGGAAAAGTTTGTTCAGAACCAGATGTAAGATCACTGACAAATGTTGCAAGGTAATCATTGATAGTGGAAGTTTTGATAATTTTTCATCTGAAGAGCTGGTTAACAAATTGTAGTTACAATGATTGAGACATCCTAAGCCTTACCATATTTCTTGGATCTAGAAGGAGCATAAACTACTTGTAAGTGAACAATTCCTTGTTAAATTCAAAATTGGGAATTATCATGATGAAGTCTTGTGTGATATTATGTCTATGGATTGTTGTCATATGCTTTTGGGTAGACCTTAGTAGTATGATAGGAAAGCTTTGCATGATAGTAGATTGAATCAATATACAATTTGGATGGATAGAAAGAAACAAGTATTATTGCCTTTAGTAGAAAAGTTTGATGAAGGTCACTGTACTAGGGTCAGAGTATGCTTGGTTGATTGTAAAAAAATTGCAACAGAAATGAAAGAACAAAATATTTTCTTTGTTTTAATTCCAAGGAAAACTAAGAAACAAGATGAATTAGAACATGCACCCGAGGTTAAACCTTTTTTGACTGAAGTTCATGACATCATTTCTGATAATGTACTTGATGATTTACCTCCTATGATCAAAGTATAAGTCATTGTATGGATTTGATACCTAGAGCTAGTTTGCCTAATAAAGCACCACATAGTTTAACACCTGATGAAAAGACTGAGTTGAACAAACAAGTGAAAGAATTTCTTGAAAAAGGTTTGATTGGGGAAAGTTTGAGTCCTTGTGCAGTACCTACTATATTAGCACCAAAAAAGAATGGAGAATGGAGAATGTGCATTGATTCTAGAGCTATAAACAAGATAAAAGTAAAAAATAGATTTCCTTTTCCTAGGATGGATGACATAATGGATAGTTTGAGTGAAGTGAAGTATTTTACAAAGATTGATTTGAAGAGTGGTTATCATCAGATTAGGATTAGAGAAGGGGATGAATGGAAAACTGCTTTTAAGACTAATGAAGGTTTGTATGAATGGTTGGTTATGCATTTTGATTTGACTAATGCACCTAGTACTTTTATTAGGCTAATGAATGAAGTTTTGAAAAGATTCTTGGGCAAGTTTGTGATAGTATATCTTGATGAAATTTTAATATTTAGTAAGATTAAAGAAGAATATCTAGAGCATATTAGACAAGTATTACAAAGATTGAAGGAATAAAAGTTACTGATTAATTTGAAGAAATGTTCATTTATGAAAGAAGAGATTGTGTACCTTGATTTTGTAATTTCAGCTAATGGATTAAAGATAGATCTAGAGAAAGTGAGAGTTATACTTGATTGAACTACACCAAAGAATGTTGGAGAGGTAAGATCATTTCATGGATTGGAAAGTTTTTATAGGATGTTCATAATAAATTTAAGTTCTATTTGTAATGCTATGATTAAAACTATTAGAGGAGATAAAAGGGATTTCAAATGGACACATGGAGCACAAAAGAGTTTTGAAACATTGAAACAAAGAATTGTAGAGTTGCCTACACTTGCTTTTCCTAATTTCAGTAAGGTTTTTCAAGTTAAATGTGATGCTAGTGGAAGTGCAATTGGAGTTGTTTTGAGTCAAGAAGCAAGACCTATAGCTTTATTTAGAGAGAATTTGAATGATGCTAAAAGAAAATATTTAGTTTATGACTAAGAATTCTATGTTATTGTTCAAGCTTTGAAGAAATGGAGACATTATTTGATGCTGAAAGATTTTGTGTTGTATACTAACCATAAAGCTTTGTAGTATTTGGGAAGTCAGAAAAAATTGAATCAGAGACATATGAAGTAGGTTGAGTTCTTGCATAATTTTTCTTGTTCATTGAAGCATAAAATTGGATAGTCAAATAAAGTTTCTGATGCCTTGAGCTGAAGAAGAAATTTTTTGATAGAAATGAGAGTTGAGGTACTTGGTTTTGATGATTTGAAGTGTTTGCATGAAACTAACCTTGATTTTACAGAGCCTTGGAAAGCTTGTAAGGAACAAACAATCAATGATAAGTCGACTAATTATTTCATTCAAGAAGACATGTTGTTTAAAGGACTTCAATTGTGCATACCTAGAGGATCTATGAGAGAGAATATCATAAAGGAGAAACATAGTGGTGGACTTGCTAGACACTTTGGGATTGATAAGATTGTGAAAATGATTTTAGAAAGTGATGCAGGAACATCTCGGGTCATTAGAAATCCTGTGTCACCAAAAACATATTTGAGTTTGTTTGTGTTGTTCGGTTCCTGCTTTGACCAAGTTGGTTCGGTGTTGCTTGGTTCCTTGTATTGGCTGGCATTGGTCAGTTATCTCTTTGGCTCTCGGTGAATTTCCTTGGTGCTTAGTGATGCTTGTTTGGTGCTCAGTAATCTTTTCTTATCGATGAGTTTATTTTGAGTTCTTGTTAAGACTGACTTGTGCAATTAATTTGGGTCACGGATTTAATGCTGGTATCCTCATTGGGAAGCGTGTGGTCCCAGATCTAATTGTTCCTTCCATTGATTATGGATTTGAAGGCTGACTCAGTTTGGTAGCCTCTTGTATTTAAGTAGATGTTTAGTTAGAGTTTAGGGAGCCAATTTTTGGATTGAAGATAGAAGATAGATAATTGGAGATTGTTGGTAGATCCTTGCATGCTTGAGGACTTCTATAATTCATTGTAATATTTGGCTGTAACTAGGAAGGCCTTACAGCCCGACATGTATGAATCTATTTGAAGTAAATATATGAATGATCTTTCTTTCTCTCTCTCACTGTGTTGTGTTTGGCTTCTGTGTGTTGTTGAGAAGGTTAGATTGGTAGGGTGTGCTACTATTTTGGCCCCTCTCATCTTCTCCTTGTGTTAGAAAGATACTTTTGGCCATATATTTATAGAGATGTACAAAGAAATGTTAGATGTTGTAGAATTTTCCAAACAACAGAAGGAACTAGTCAAAATTTTGGATCATATACACCTTTTCATGTACCTGATAGATCTTGGGAAGATGTGAGTATGGAATTTGTTCTTGGATTGCCTATAACTTAGAGAGTTAATGATTCTATTTTGGTAGTGGTTGACTAATTTTCTAAGATGGAACATTTCATACCTTGTAGGAAGACATCTGATGCATTACATGTAGCTGAATTATTTTTCAAGGAAGTGGTAAGATTGCATGGTTTTCCTAAATCTATTGTTTCAGACAGAGATACTAAGTTTACTAGTTATTTTTGGAGAACACTTTGGAAGAAGATGAACATAGAGTTGAAGTTTAGTTCTACATTTCACCCTAAGATAGATGGATAGAATGAAGTTGTGAACAGAAGTTTGGGAAACTTGTTGAGACGTTTAGTTCTAGATAAGCATGCTAATTGGGATTTGGTTTTTGCACAAGAAGAGTTTGTGTATAATAATTTTGTGAATAGAAGAACTAAGAGAACACCATTTTAGATTTTTAATGGATTTCATCCTAAGGGAACCACAGAGTTGAGGGATTTTCCTACTAAGACAAGAAGAAGTGTTGAAGTTGAGGATTTTGCAGTATTCATGAGAACTTTACATGATGGAGTCAAAAGGAATTTGGAGGATAGTAATCTGAAATATAAACAAAGAGAAGATCAAAGGAGGAGACATGAATCTTTTAAAGTTTCCGATGAGGTTATGATCCATTTGAAGAAAAAATAAATTTTCAGTTGGTACCTACAGCAAGCTTAAAATGAATAAGTTTGGACCTTGTAAGATTCTGAAGAAATTTGACAGTGGAAATGCTTATGAAGTGGAATTACTGGAGGACATGGATATATCACCTATATTCAACATTGCTGATATCTTTGAGTACTTTGAATTAACTGAAGAGATAGTAGATGACATGGATTATCCTAAGAAAATTAAAGACAACATTGAGAAGATCTTGAATAATAGAATAAGTAAGAGTACTAGAGGAAAAGACTACATGGAATACCTAGTTTACTAGAAAGATAAGCCAGTTGAAGATAGTTCACGGATTACACAAGTTGAGTTGGATCTTTATGATTTAGGTAAGAATATGAGAAGTTCCTAATGTGGACATCAGTTCTTTATTTACCCTAGGTGTCTAATGCAGGAGCATCTTGGATCTTGGAGCAATCTTGCATCAACAAATAACATCTTTTATTTTCTATTCCTATAGGTTGTTTAAGTTGTAGGCATTGTAGTTGTTGGTTTCTTGTTATGTGAAGTTAATGCGAGGATGTGGACCTATTTTTAAACATTCTCCTAAGAGAACACATCTTAATTCATATGGAGTTAAGAGTTATCTCAATTTTCCTTGGATATCAACTTTCCAGTGAGTTTCGCATGAAACGTGGAAGCTCTTTGCCTTCCATAGTTTTGTATGAGGAAATAGGACCTTGTGAACTTGGGGATTTCTTCTTGGATCACTTGTGGACCTAAATGTTATTTCACATCATGTTGTGTTCATACTTTTAGTAGTTTTGGTTTTCTCTTCCTAAGTGGACCTATAATGTAATTAAATGTTGGACTGGCCGACTTGTGGCTTAGCTAACTATATAAGAAGCTTAGGTTGGTTTATAAGTAGGGAGATGGTAGTAGATAGTAGTAGAAGTAGAAAAAAAGATGATATGAAAGCTGAGACTTTGAATTCAAGATTATCTTTTTATAAGGCCGAAACCTAGAAGGCCTCTGATGCAGGAGCATCTCGGATCCTTGGCAATCTTGTGTCACCAAACACATATTTGAGTTTATTTGTGTTGCTTAGTTCCTCCTTTGACCAAGTTGGTTTGGTGTTCTTAGTTTCCTTTATTCACCAGTGTTGGTCAATTATCTCTTTGGCACTTGGTGAATTTTCCTAGCGCTCGATGATGCTTGTCTAGTGCTTGGTTTCCTTGCTTACTGAGTTGTTTATATTGGATTTGTTTTGAGGCCAACTTGTGCATTTAATTTGAGTCACAAATTTAATGCTGGTATCCATCATTAGGAAGTGTGTCGACCTAGATCTGGTCATCCCTTCTGTTGATTATGGATCTAAAGGCTGACTTGGCTCAATAGCCTCTTGTATAAATGTAGTTGTTGGGTTAGATTTTGGGAGTCAGTTTTGAGAAGAAGATAGAAGATAGAAGTTTAGAGATTGTTCATAGATCTATGCATGTTGGAGGAATTCTGTACTTGATTGTAATATCTAGCCAAAATTGGGAAGGCCTTATAGCCTAACATGTATGAATAAAGTTGAAGATAATATATGAAATTTTTTTGCATTTTCTCTCTCACTGTTGTGTGTTGTTGCTTTTGCATGTTAAACTACAAGGTGGATTTGGTTAGGGTGAGCCTTTTGCCCCTCTCCTCTCCACTCTTGCATTAGGTGGTATCAGAGTGAGGTTAGATCTGGATCTAGGTTTACAAATCTAGATTTGAAGGTTCTTTCTTTGGAAGTCCTGGTTGAATTATTGTGGGGTAACAGATTGTGATCTGACTTGCAATTGCAAAGGGTTTTCACGATGGTTTGTGGGAGGCAAGATGTGGATCTAGGATTGGAAGGCATGTTGAGACAACTTGCTGCTAGAGTAGAAGCTGTTGAAACAACCTAGAGAAGAGGAAGACATCTTGAAGATTTTAGTGATGATGAAATTGAGGTGGAACAAGGTGAAGAAGAACCTACACCTATGATGGATCAGGGTGAGGAAAGATTCTTGAAGGCTTTGACAAGTCTGAAGTCTACACCACATTTTAATCTTCTCGAGTATAGTGGGAAATTGGATTCTAATGAATTGATGGATTGGATCACTGAGATGGAAAAGTACTTTGAGTATGAAAATTTATCTAAGGAAAAGAAGGTGAAAATTGCAGGCACCAAGTTTAAAGGTCATGCATCCTTGTGGTGGGAGCATCTACAATTGGATCATAAAAGGAAAGGAAAAGACAAAATCAAGGTATGGAATAAGATGGTGAATAAATTGAAAGGAAAGTTCTTACCTTGTGATTATCATATTAACTTAGTTAGGTGAATGCAAAGTTTGAGGCAGAAAGATAGCTTGGTAAAAGAATGTACTAAAGAATTCTATAGATTAGATATCAGATCTGGACATGATGAAGATGATGTGGAAAGAATTGCTAGATACTTGAATGGTTTGAGAGTTTCCATCCAAGAAGAAATCAGTTTGGTTAAATTGGAGAACATTGAAGAGGCTTATCAATTTGCATTGAAGGATGAGGAGAAATTAAACAAGAGACATGAGAAAAGACAAAGAGGTAGAGGTGGTAGATTTCCTAGAGGAAGAGGTAGGTCTCATGGCATGAAAGTAGTAGATCTAAACCTGAAAATAGAAATCTGGATAAAGGCAAGACTGAGTGGAAAGGTGAAAGTTCATCTAGAGGAAGAGGTAGTAACTACCGAGGTGGTTATAACAAAGGTGGTTTCCAAGGAGATTGTTACAATTATGGAGAAGAAGGACATAGATCATTTGAGAGTACACATGCAAGTAAGAAGTTTGGTAGCAATAGAAATGTTTTGGTGCAAGAAGAGTCATTGAATGAACCTGAGAAGGAAAATAACTTGATTTTAAGGAGAGCACTTTGGAATGAAGGTAAAAATGAAGATCCCATAAGGAAAAGTTTGTTCAAGACCAGATGTAGAGTTTTTGACAAAGTAGATGGAAGGTCATCATTGATAGTGGTAGCTCAGAGAATCTGGCATCTGAGAAAATGGTCACGAAGTTGCAGTTGCAAAGATTGGAACATCCAAATCCCTATCAGATTTCATTGATCAAAGATGAGCATACATTCTTGGTAAGTGAACAATGTTATGTGAATTTGAAAATTGGGAAGTATTATGATAAGGTGTTATGTGATATCATGCCTATGGCTTTTTAACATATTTTGTTGGGTAGACCTTGGCAATATGATAGACATGCTATATATGATGGAAGATTGCATAAATATACTATTTGGGTTGATTAGAGAAAACAAATCTTGTTATCTTTGATGGAAGAACCTATTAGTAATGTTTGCACATCTATGAAAGTTTTCTTGATGGAAGGAAGAAAGTTTGTTAAAGATTTGAAGAAGGATGATGTATGTTTTGTTGTGATTCCTAACAAACTGAGTAAGAAAATAGATGATAGTGTTCTTGAGGAGATTGATAAGTTACTCACCGAGTATAGTGAAATCATTTTTGATAATGTACCTGATGGTTTTCCACCAAAGAGAAGCATTGATCATTGCATGGACCTTATTCCTAGAGCTAGTTTACCAAATAAAGCACCTCATCAGTTAACACCTATTGAGAAATGGGAGTTGAATCAATAGATTTAGGAATTGCTGGAGAAAGGTTTGATTAGAGAAAGTTTGAGTTCTAATGTAGTACCTATTGTATTGGGACCTAAGAAGAATGTAGAATGGTGAATGTGTACTAATTCTAGAGCAATCAATAAGATAACAGTGAAGTACAAGCCTATTCATGGGATCATCACTCTTTGTGTTCGACAACTCCTTTCATTCATGTGGTAGAGTGGTCTCATGTGGGATTCCTATTGAGGTGGGGTTGCACACTAGTGCTCTTTGGCACTCTATGGTCTCTTTTCCCCATTACTCCTGTACTTTGCATCCTATTGAGGTGGAGGTGTTAGTCCATTTTCCTGTCAAAGAAAAATCTTTTGAAAATGGCCCATTTCCTTGCAAGTTTTCTTGAAGTGTCCTGTCCTGTGTTCTTCATTGTGTCACCTTGCTCTAGTTCAAAACACACATGCTAAATCACAAAATCTAGAAAGTTATTCAAGTTTTAAGGTTTGCAGGAAATAATTTTAGAATCTACCACAGTGTCGAAAACCCACAGTGTTTATGAAAATCCATGATGTTTTCAGTCTGTGTGAAAACCCTCATTGTTTTCAGCATTGTGCCTTCCAGCTTTTGTGCGCTTATCTTTTGGCGTCAGAAAGCTTGTGTGTTTTCGATCTTTTTCATTGAAAACCTTGTGTGTTTGCGACCTCATAGTTTCCTATTTGCCAACATTTCCTATGTGTGCAAGTGGGATTCCTTGGTGGGTCCCAGTTCTTCTCAGTTGCCAGGTGTGGTTAAAGCTCAGACATAATCGGTGGTTGTTGTATGTTCACATGATAAAGATGTAGGGTGTTTATCCTTCATGGTTTTGTGACAGCCGTTCAATTTTCTTGTATGGGCGTGCAGTGGGACCTGTTTGCTTAGTGGCACTGATGTGTCAATTTTCTATTGGTTACTTGCGATGAGTTGGATTTCATGTCAGTGGGGCCCGGTGTTAGAGATTTAAGATCTACAGTCGGTGTATGATCACATGGAATATTCTCACTCCATGCAATCATGCACCCACCATTCGATTGGATGCTGATGGGTTTGTTTGCAGTGGGGCCGTTTGGGTTGAGGTGTCGTCACTTGATCCGATGAGCTAGGTGATGATTTGGACTTGTCAGTGGGCCTGGTATTTCCTAGGTGGAATGACAATGCAGAAGAGATCTACAGTTGCCACATGATCATGAGGAATTTTCCTCCCCTTTGCTATCATGTGACCACCATCCAATCTTCCCAAAAGGTAAGGCTTTTTTCAGCAGTGGGTCTAGTGTTAGGTGTTGCAGAGATGGAAGCTTTTTATTGGTCGACAGGTTTGTGACAAGGCATGCGGCAAGGTAAAGGGGGTGAGGTGGTAGTCTTGTTGCCTTGTTGCATGATCACAAGGGCCATCTTTTGGCCATGCAATGATGTGACAAGGGTGTCATGTTGGTAGGTAGCGGTGGCAGTTATGCTAGAGGTTAAGGTTCGTGGGTTGTCACATGTTCGCATAGCCCGTCTCCGTGCTATGTGATCATGCGACAACTATTGTATGTCACCGTTGTGGAGTTAACCCAAGGTGTTTGGATGGGTTAAAAACATAAAGCCCATGAAGTATGAAGATCTAACGGTGGGGATATAAAATTGATCCCGGTTTAAATTGTGACCATCGATTCACTGCTGGCACTGTAAGATTGACCCTTGCTTTTCAAATTCAAACTTCTAAGAGGGTTTCCAGTGATAGGAAGTACCAAAATTGAATTCTTGAATGGCTAAATTTGGTGGGAATGATCTCACTGACTGTGTAGTGTGGTCCAAAGAAGCCATGTGGCTGATTTGCAGAGGTTGTTTTGTACTTGGTGGAGTATGTTTTTGAGCTCGAGAAGCTTTTTGCAGGTGCTGATTTGACTATTTTTCATGGCAATTCCTAGTTTGTTGTCTTGATCTTAATGATGCTCATGATTGCAGATCTGCCTGAGATTTGTTTTCTCTAGGTTGCCTGTGTTTCCTGCCCCTGCATTGAATTTTGATGAAATTTTGATTGGTGTGGTGGGTGAAACTGTGGCCCTAGCTGTCCGTAGCTTGTTGCAACCTATTTTGGGTTTCCAAGGCAGCTAGTGGTATAAATTGTAGAAATTTTGACTTTGTAAGGGTTCCAGCTTTGAAGTTTTGAAGTGTTCCTAATCCTGGATCCAAGATTGTAACACTTTGGCATTCGGTATTTTGTTGATGATAGAGAAAAAGTTGTAGGTCTAAGATATAATTTGCAAGCTTGACTCCTCTGGATTGATTGTTTACACTTAAGGATTCTTCATACTTAATACAAGTACATGATTCTTATCTCTCCTTTGTGTCAACTTGGATAGATTCTAAACTTTCTAGTCCTCTGAAGATTGTTTTATGTATATGTATCCATTCTTGAGTTCTAATCCAGGATTAGATGAAATGATGCTTTAGATGGGACATAGATCTATCTTATTGTCTATGTAAGGATATCTCATAAGTAGTAAAGGGGATTGTAGGTGTGTTTATGGCTTGGAATCTCAGCTATTATTTGGTGTGTGTAGCATTCATGTTCTAGGAGATCTTGCCCAATGGATGAGGCACTGGCCTAAATGATTATCTCTTTATCAACAAATACTAATTGTGGTTGTTATGATTCAAACACATGAAATTAAGAACCATCCTTAAGTTTTCATTATTTGGTTGTATGTGGTTCTACCCATAGTAATGGAGAGTCAATGAGTGTGTGGTTAACACTTAGTACTTTCTTACTATCCTCTTATCTGTTATTCAAACCCAGTCTTTGGTGTGTGAAGTATAATTTATACTAGGTTAGGTGCACCCACCTTGGTTTTGCAGAGCCAGAAGTAGAAGAGGGCAATCTTATCCCTATAGTTGGTCCAGTTACCCTAAGACCTCATAACATTTTGGAGTTAACCATTCCTAAAATGCATCTAAGGGTATATTGGTAGCCTAAAGTGCATAAGCATCATTTTGAACACCAACAAGATGGTGACTCTGTTGTGGAGCCATTGGACAGAGTCAGATGAACAAACAAGCATTTGCTGATATTTTCTCACCTAGTTGAGTGGCGGCTCTAATTTTTCTCTGTTTGATCAGTGCATCTTCAGATAAATAGTGCATGTTTACTTGGCAAGTTTTGGTTGATTGGAAGAGATACTACACAAGACATACTTTCCTTTTCAAGGAGGTG
The DNA here is from genome assembly GCA_027943335.1 of Chamaecyparis obtusa. NCBI lineage: Eukaryota > Viridiplantae > Streptophyta > Pinopsida > Cupressales > Cupressaceae > Chamaecyparis > Chamaecyparis obtusa. The sequence continues at coordinate 798,844 of BSBK01001951.1, read as the reverse complement.
GGGATTCTACTTTGCAAAACTTGATGGAGCTACAAGGTGAGCTCTAGATCTGCCTTGCTTTCTAGTCAACAAAGTCTTTTGCTGCAAAACTTGTAGGTATTTTTCAAGATCTGAAATGTCTCCTTATTAAGTGGTCAAGCACAAAGAAAAGGAGTAAGGTGTGAGTAGAGGTTTTCATGCTTCAAGTTTTCAGTTGTAATTTTATGGAAGTATTGCATTAATAAGTTGTAATGGGTAAGCTTGAGGATGAGCTTGCATTATTAGACCAAGGCATCCAGAGGGATTGCATAAAATTGATAAGGTTGAAGGTGGGATGTAGATAGCATCTATCCATATCTCTTTTTTATGATAGATTTTGTGGTGCATATGATGAGCTTCCGGATGATGTTGAGTTTCCTTAATCTAAATTCATTGGTTTATTCTTGGAGCTTTGTTTTCCTAAGTCAACTAGTTGGTCAGATGCTTTGTGGGAGGTGTATTATGGATGTATCAGGGATTGGGTACTTAGTGATCCTAGTCTTGAGCTTGAGAATGCACTTCGGGTTGTGTCTAGTAGTACTGTTATTGAGAATGATGGAACTTATGAAGGAGATGTGTCTAGTGCTGACACTCTTTCTTGCAATCATGAGAGTGATGCTCTTTCTTAGTTTGAGGCAAAAAATTTTTCAAGTAAATCAAGTGAGGAAGAAGATTGGATGGATGAAGATGTTGCTGATGATTGTATGTCAGAGGAGGGTGTTCTTGAGGATAGTTTTTCACTTCATAGTGAACAAATTTCAGATCTCCTATCTTGTGAATATCTCAAGTATGCAGGGAGGGATGACTCTGAGTTCTCACATTCAACACACATTGATTTTGACCGAGAGCATGAGTCAGTAGGGTGTGACTATGACATGTGTGCCTCTGATTCTTTTGTTGCTCCAACACTACTAGATAGTAACCATGCTATATCTGATGTATCAGATGATGAGGTTACTAGTGTTTTCTTAGTTTCAAGTGATACAGTGGTCCTTGACATGGTTTTGAGTGCTGATTGGGGAAGTTGTATAGATTTTGGGTCTTGCCTTGACTCTAGATATTTTGATAAGCTGTGGAAGGATGGCCTCTTAGCTACTCAAACTTTGCATTTTTATGGACATATTGATGTTTCCTTTACCACCTACCAACAATTTTTGGTTTTTTCAGATGCTGACAATATGCAGGTTGCTCCTATGTTCGGTGATCATGTCCCATGTGATGAGTTCCCTCAATGTTTTCATCAAGATCAGTGCATCTTCTCCTTAGAGGTGCATTTTTCTGATATAAATTGGACCGATGGTGTTTACACCGGTGATTCAAGTGAGCTGGAGTGTTTTTCTTTCCGTGTGGACAGTAGGATTCCTGAATTTGGTGACAGGATTGAGGATGATTCATGTTGTAGTTCCTTCAACATTTTCCTTTTTGACTACAACATGCATGTGCCATAGCATTTCCATAATTGGTATCATTACCTTTCCATCCCTCAGGAGGAATGTGCTAGCAATCTTTGTTTTAAGCTTTTGAAAAGTGGATATAATCATGATCTGCCATGTGGAAGCAAAATTTTCAATTTGCCTCTGGTTTGTGAGGATGAGAATTGTAATTTCAGCTTTCCTCTACTGAATGGAGATGAAAACTACTTGTTTGATAGAGGTAAAAGATGATCAGAAGTTTTGGGGCCTTGAGCCTTTTGTAAATATTGTAAATCTTTGTATAGTTTTCTCTTTTCCTATTGTGTGTCTTTCTTTCCTATTCCCTATGTTTTTTGAGGTCTCTGTTCTTTTTCCAGTGGGTGGTTTGCTTCTTCCCAGAGATCTGAGGTCCTCATTTTATCTGTAGGAGATACATGTCCCCAACTAGAGCCACTGTTAGTCCATTTTCCTGTCAATGCAAAATCTTTTGAAAATGGCCCATTTCCTTGCAAGTTTTCTTGAAGTGTCCTGCCCTGTGTTCTTCATTGTGTCACCTTGCTCCAATTCAAAACACATGTGCTGAATCACAAAATCTAGAAAGTTATTCAAGTTTTAAGGTCTGCAGGAAATAATTTTAGAATTTGCCACAGTGTCAAAAACCCACAGTATTTTTGAAAATCCATGATGTTTTCGGTCTGTGTGAAAACCCTCATTGTTTTCAGCCTTGTGCCTTCTAGCTTTTGTGTGCCTATCTTTTAGCGTCAGAAACCTTGTGTGTTTTCAATCTTTTCCGTCGAAAACCCTATGTGTTTGTGACCTCATAGTTTCCTATTTGCCAGCGTTTCCTATGTGCGCAAGTGCGATTCGTTGGTGGGTCCCAGTTCTTCTCAGTTGCCAGGTATGGTTAAAGCTCGGACATAATCAGTGGTTATCATATGTTCACATGGTAAAGATGCATAGTGTTTATCCTTCACACTTTTGTGATAGCCATTTGATTTTCTTGTATGGGCGTGTAGTGGGACCTGTCTGCTCGGTGGCACTGATGTGTCAATTTTCTATTGGTTGCCTGTGATGAGTTGGATTTCATGTCAGCGGGGCCCGGTGTTAGAGATTTAAGATCTACGGTTGGTGTATGATAACATGGAATATTCTCACCCCATACAATCATGCACCCACCATTCGATTGGATGCCGATGGGTTTGTTCGCAGTGGGGCCATTTGGGCTGAGGTGTCATCACTTGATCCGATGAGCTGGGTGATGATTTGGACTTGTCAGTGGGCCCGGTATTTCTTAGGTGGAATGACAATGTAGAAGAGATCTATGGTTTCCACATGATCATGAGGAATTTTTCTCCCCTTTGCGATCATGCGACCACCGCCCGATCTTCCCAAAAGGTAAGGCTTTTTTCGATGGTGGGTCCAGTGTTAGGTGTTTTAGAGATGGAAGCTTTTCATTGGTCGATGGGTTTGTGACAAGGCATGTGGGAAGGTAAAGGGAGTGAGGTGGTAGTCTTTTTGCCTTGTCACATGATTGCAAGGGCCTCCTTTCAGCCATGCAATCATGCGACAAGGGTGTCACATTGGCAGGTAGCGGCGGCGGTTATGCTGGTAGTTAAGGTTTGCGGGTTGTCGCATGTTCGCATAGCCCGTCTCCGTGCTATGCAATCATGCGATAACTATTGTACATCACCGTTGCGAAGTTAACCTAAGGTGTTTGGATGGGTTAAAAACATAAAGCTCGTGAAGTATGAAGATCTAACAGTGGGGATATAAAGTTGATCCCGGTTTAAATTGTGACCGCCGATTCACTGCTGGCACCGTAAGATTGACCGTTGCTTTTCAAATTCAAACTTTTGAGAGGGTTTCCAGCAATAGGAAGTACCAAAATTGAATGCTTGCATGGCTAAATTTGGTGGGAATGATCTCGCTAACTATGCAGTGTGGTCCAAAGAAGCCATGTGGCTGATTTACAAAGGTTGTTTTGTACCTGGTGGAGTATGTTTTTGAACTCGAGAAGCATTTTGCAAGTGGTGATTTGACTATTTTTCATGGCAATTCCTGGTTTTCTGTCCTGATCTCAATGATGCTCATGATTGTAGATTTGCCTAAGATTTTTTTTCTCTAGGTTGCCTACGTTTCCTACCGCTGCATTGAATTTTGATGAAATTTTGATTGGTGTGGTGGGTGAAACCATGGCCCTAGCTGTCCGTAGCTTGTTGCAACCTATTTTAAGTTTCCAAGGCAGCTAGTGGTATAAATTGTAAAAATTTTGACTTTGTAAGGGTTCCATATTTGAAGTTCTGAAGTGTTCCTAGTCTTGGATCCAAGATTGTAACACTTTTGCATTCGGTATTCTATTGATGATAGAGAAAAAGTTGCAGGTCTAAGCTCTAATTTGCAAGCTTGACTCCTCTGGATTGATTGTTTACACTTAAGGATTCTTCATACTTAATACAAGTACATGACTCTTATCTCTCCTTTGTGTCAACTTGGATAGATTCTAAACTTTCTAGTCCTCTGCATATTTTTTTATGTATATGTATCCATTCTTGAGTTCTAATCCAGGATTAGATGAAATGATGCTTTAGATGGGACATAGATCTATCTTATTGTCTATGTAAGGATATCTCATAAGTAGTAAAGGGGATTGTAGGTGTGTTTATGGCTTGGAATCACAGCTATTGTCTGGTGTGTGTAGCATTCATGTTCTAGGAGATCTTCCCCAATGGATGAGGCACTGGCCTAAATGATTATCTCTTTATCAACAAATACTGATTGTGGTTGTTATGATTCAAACACATGAAATTAAGAACCATCCTTAAGTTTTCAGTATTTGGTTGTATGTGGTTCTACCCATAGTAATGGAGAGTCAATGAGTGTGTGGTTAACACTTAGTACTTTCTTACTATCCTCTTATCTGTTATTCAAACCCAGTCTTTGGTGTGTGAAGTATAATTTATACTGGGTTAGGTGCACCCGCCTTGGTTTTGTAGAGCCAGAAGTAGAAGTGGGCAGTCTTGTTCCTATAGTTGGTCTAGTTACCCTAAGACCTCATAACATTTTGGAGTTAACCATTCCTAAAATCCATCTGAGGGTATATTGGCAGCCTAAAGTGCATAAGCATCATTTTGAACACCAATAGGAGGCTCTACCTATTGAAGTGGCTAGTAGCTGGATGGAAGAGGTGAGTTGGAGTTTTGTTGGTGAGAATGGCCATAGCTAGAGGGTTTCATTTTTGCCAGTGATCTTTGAAGGTATTATCCTTTTCTTGGTAGGTTGTGATCAGGTAGAGTGGGGAGTTTTCCTTATTCCTATCTCTTTGTTTAAGGTTGGGGGAGCCTTTCAAAACCCTACTATGCTCGACCTTTGCTGGAGAGTTCTATGTTTTCCAGAGATCCTTGATGGACTTTTATTTCTTCTGGCTGATTATGATTTGGTGGTTTGGGGAGTCACCCTCATTCCCATGTCATTGTTAATGGTTGGGGGAGACATTCAAAACCCTAAATGCTATTATGCGGTTGATGATTTTCTTGCTAAAAAATTGTGTTAGAGTACTGGTGGGGTGCTTGGCTGCTACTGGAGGGTTTTGATTTTGCTAGAGATCATTAATGGCCTTATCTTTTTTTTGGCAGGTTTTGATTTGGGGGATTGGGGGTCTTTTTCATTCCCTTGTCTCTGTTTAAGGTTGGGGGAGCCTTTTAAAACCCTGATGTAATGGTGTAGCTGAAGCCTAACACACTCAAATATTTAAGCTATTATTTTCTATTTGGTTGTGATTTGGTGGTGTGGGGAGCTAGCCTCATACCCATTTCATCATTTAAGGTTGGGGGAGCCTTTCAAAACCCTAATGATTTGGTGTAGCTGAAGCTTAACATGCCCAAATATTTAAGTTGCTATTTTCTATTTGGTTGTGAGTTTGTGGTTTGGGGAGTTATCCTCATTCCTAGTTCATTTAAGGTTGGGGGAGCCTTTCAAAACCTCGATGGTTCAGTTTAGCTAAAGTTCTACTTGCACATTTACTTAAGTTGTTGTTTCATTAAGTATGGTTATGGGAGCCATCAAAACCCTTATGTAGGGTTTAGGGAGACTAAAAACCCTAGATATTTGGTGATGTTGTAAGGTGATGGATTTACACTATTGGTCTCAATAGCTTGAGCATTCCTAATTATTTTCCTTCTGGCTACTATTGTATTGTTGGGTGTGTTCTGCTGGTTTTTCTACTGGCATTGAATGTTGGGGGGTGCTGTAAGGCTTATCTTTTTCCCTAGCTATTTCACTTTGGTTAGAGATAATGCTTCCTATCTTTAAATGTAGGGTTATATTTCCCACCAAAAACTAATTGTAAAATTTTTCGAGGCCCATTCAAAACCTGCTCTTACCTTAATAAAAAATAGTGAAGTATAGGTTTCCTATACCGAGAATGGATGACATAGTGGATAGTTTGACTGGAGCAAAGAATTTTACCAAAATTAATTTGGGTATCATTAGATCAGAATCAAAGAAGGTGATGAATAGAAGACTGCTTTCAAGACAAAAGAAGGTTTGTATGAGTGGTTGGTTATGCCTTTTGGTTTAACTAATGCACCAAGTACTTTTATGAGATTGATGAATGAAGTTTTGAAGAAATTTTTGGGTAAGTGTTTGATTGTATATCTTGATGATATTCTAATATTTAGTAAGACCAAAGAAGAACATGTATTGCATGTTAGACAAGTTTTGCAGAGATTGAAAGAACAAAAGTTGCTGATAAATCTGAGAAAGTGTTCATTCATGAAAGAGGAGATTGTGTATTTGGGATTTGTGATTTTAGTTGATGGTTTGAGAATGGATCCTGAAAAGGTTGAAGCTATTTTGAATTGGCCTACACCTGAGAGTGCTAGTGAAGTAAGATCATTTCATTGTTTTGCAAGTTTTTACTGAAAGTTCATTAAGAATTTCAGTTCAATTTGTAATGCTATGACTAAGACTATGAGAGGAGATAAAAGAGAATTCAAGTGGACACATGGAACTGATAAAAGTTTTGAGACTTTGAAGTAGAAGGTTGTTGAATTTCCTATTTTGGCATTGCCTCATTTCAATAAGGTATTTCAAGTGGAATGTGATGCAAGTGGAAGTGCAATAGGAGCTATGTTGAGTCAAGAAGGTAAACCTATTGCTCTCTTTAGTGAAAAGTTAAATGATGCAAAAATGAAATATTTTATGTATGATCAATAATTCTATGCTATAGTCCAAGCACTGAAGAAGTGGAGACATTATTTCATACCAAGTGAATTTGTGTTGTATACTGATCATAAGGCTTTACAATACTTGGGTAGTCAAAATAAGTTAAATCAGAGACATATGAAATGGGTTGAGTATTTGTAGAGTTATACATTTGTGATAAAGCATAAGAGTGGAGTCACTAACCGAGTTGTTGATGCATTGAGTAGAAGAAGATCATTGATGACCAAGATGAAAATTGAAGTTTTAGGATTTGATGACATGAGAGATTCTTATGAATTTGATCCTAATTTTTTTGATTCATGGAGAAAGTGTAGATCACCTATTGAAGATCAACCAAGTGCTGAAAGGGATGAATATTTTATGAAAGGATGTATTTTGTTTAAAGGTATTCAATTGTGTATACCGAGAGGAGAAATGAGAACTAATTTGATAAAGGAGAAACATAGTAGTGGTTTGGCTAGACATTTTGGTGTTGATAAGACATTGAATTTTCTTGAGGAGAAATACTTTTGGCCACAGATGTATAAAGATGTTCAGGTGAAAAGTTGTGAAATTTGTCAAGTTGCAAAAGGAGTAAGTCAGAATACTGGATTGTATACACCGATTGTGGTACCTGAGAAACCTTGGATTGACATCAGTATGGATTTTGTTCTTTTCTTACCAAAGACAATAAGAGGTAATGATTCTATATTTGTTCTTGTGGATAGATTTTTAAAAATGATACATTTTATACCTTGTAGAAAGACATCAGATGCAGTACATGTAGTAGATCTTTTCTTTAAGGAAATTGTTAGATTGCATGGATTACCGAGGAGTATTATCTCTGACCGAGATAGTAAATATGATGGATACTTTTGGAAGACTCTTTGGAGAAATTTTGGTACTGAGTTGAAATATAGTTCTACATTTCACCCACAAATTGATGGATAGATAGAAGTTGTGAACAAGAGTTTGGGAAATATTTTGAGATGTTTAGTTGGAGACACACCTAGTAATTGGGATTATGTGTTGGCACAAGAAGAGTTTGCATACGATAATTTAGTGAATAGGAGTACTAGAAAAACACCTTTTGATATTGTAAATGGCATAGAATTGAGAGGTATATATGATTTGAGAGACATTACTGATGAAAGAAAGAGAAGTGTCGAAGGAGTAAAATTTGCTGAGTAGATGAAGACATTGCATGAAGATGTGAAGTTTAAGCTAGAAAAGAGTAATACAAAATAAAAAGATGGAGATGATAGATCAAGGAGACATAAGACTTTTGATGTTGGTGATGAAATGATGGTTCATTTGAAGAAAGGAAGATTTCCTATTGGAACATATGAGAAGCTAAAAATGAAGAAGTTTGGACCTTGCAAGATTTTGAGAAAATTTGACAGTGGAAATGCATATGAGATTGAGTTACTTGATGATATGGACATATCACCTATTTTCAACATTGCTGATTTATATGAGTTTCATGAACTTGATGAAGACATGACAGTACCAATGGATTATCCTAAGAAACAAAATGAAGAAGTTGAGCATATTTTGGAGCAAAGAATTGGTAGAAGTAAAAGAGGAAGACAATATATGTAATATCTAGTAAAGTGGAAGAATAGACCGATTGAAGACATTTCATGGATTTCACAATCTGAGTTGGATGTAACTTGGATCATACTTGCTGAATGATTAAAAGAATCATTTCCAAATAATCCCAGGTGTCTGATGTAGGAGCATCTTAGATCCTTGGCAATCTCATGTCACCAAAAATATATTTGAGTTTGTCTATGTTGCTTGGTTCCTCCTTTGACCAAGTTGGTTTGGTGTTTCTTGGTTTCCTTGGTTTTCCCATGTTGGTTGGTTATCTCTTTGGCACTCAGTGATGCTTGTCTGGTGCTTGGTTTCCTTTCTTATCGAGTTTTTTATTCTAGATTTCTTTTGAGGCCGACTTGTGCATTTAATTTGCATCATGGATTTAATGCTGGTATCCATCATTAGGAAGCATGTGGACCTAGATCTGGTCATCCCTTCCTTTGGTTATGGATCTTAAGGTCGACTTGGCTTAGTAGCTTCTTGTATAAGTGTAGTTGTTGGGTTAGAGTTTGAGAGTCAGTTTTGAGAAGAAGATAGAAGATAGAAGTTTAGAGATTTTTCATAGATCCTCGCATGTTGGAGGAATTCTGTACTTGATTATAATATCTGGCCAAAACTAGGAAGGCCTTACAACTTGATATGTATGAATCAAGTTGAAGATAATATATGAAAAGTTTATGCATTCTCTCTCTCACTATTATGTGTTGTTTCTTCTGCGTGTTATTCTGTAAGGTGGATCTGGTTAGGGTGAGCCTTTGGCCCCTCTCCTCTCTACTCTTGCATCAGCCTCATAGCTGGGCATGTTGAAGGATTTATTTTAATCACACCATTTTAGTTTCTAGTTTCCTTTCCTCAAATACATTATGTTTTCATTGTTCATGTGAATTATATATATATTTCTTCTGTGTGTAACTCTGAGTAGGGCTTGTTTGTTGATTCAAGTGGAGTCAATTCTACTTGATTCTACTTGAGTCTACATACCCTTGTGTCAAAAAAAAAACTTAAAAAAATGATATTGAACATCACACTGAACAGTTATACCTGAAGCTACAAATGCTCTATAATCTACAACATTAAAGCCAAAACCAGTATCTTTCAACAAAATTTGAGGAGCTCCCTAATAAGTATGTTGAAGCTATTGATAAAATTCAAAGACATTTTCTCTGGACTAGTGTGGAAAAAAAAAGAATGGGTTTGGTCTCCTGGGAGAAGGTCTGTCTTCCCAAATCCAAAGGTGGCTTGGGAATTAGAAGAATTAGACACTTAAATGATTCCCTTTTTGCTAAAATTTGTTGGAGAAGTTATAACTCAGAAGGAGAATGGAATTCTATATGGCAGAGTAAATATAAAAAGAGCCTTCCTAATCTTTGGACTTATTTGGAGTCAGAAATTGATATTATGGGCTCCAGTATATGGGAAAATGCAATTAAAACTAAGAGTATCATTTAGGAAGGAGTTAAATGGAAGATTGGTAAGGGGAACTCTATTAGTTTTTGGGAAGATCTTTGGATTGGGGACCTTCCTTTATCTGAAATCCCTGAATGGAGCAAGTATATGGCTGAATGTAAAAATAAAATTGGTTCTAATGTTGGTAATTATAGGTCCAACAATAAGTGGATTGATTTATCTTTAATTAACATCAACTTTCAGTCTCTTAACAACATGCTTAATGTTGCGGTCATCTCTGATCAGGAAGATACTATCATATGGAAACATAGCTCCAATGGGCAATTCTCTGTTGGATCGGCCTATCATTAGAACTTCAGAACTATTGCTCCCCCTTTCTAGGCTAAGGCTTGGATTAGAGGTCTTACTCCCAAGATCAATATTTTCTACTGGATGATGCTTCAAAACAAAATCTTAACTATTGATAACTTGAAAATGAGAGGTATGTATTTAGCTAAAATGTGTTACCTATGTAGGGAAGATGAAGAATTTGTAAATCATTTCCTTTTTCATTGTGCTTACACTCAGGAAATGTGGGGCCTCTTCTTAAATAATTTCAATATAAATTGGGTGCTCTCTAAAGACATGGAGGGAATGTTCAATTCTTGGAACATTACTTCTAGAAACAAAGACATTAAGGGGATATGGAACTATGCTCTGCCTCATATATGTTGGGCTTTATGGAAAGAGAGAAATTATAGAATCATCAGAGAGACTAATACCCCTCCCAAGATTTTATTCAAGAAAACACGTAGATTAATTAGTGAAAACTACATAATGATGAATCTGGAGGGTACTAATATTGATGAAGAGGATACTATTACCCTTAAAAAGTGGAGAATTCAAACCAATAACAAGAACAAGACTAATCCAAGGGATGATGTGAAATGGGACTGCCTGCCTCTTGGTTGGATGAAAGTTAATTTTGATGGTGCATCCAAGGGGAATCCAGGCATTGCTGGATGTGGTATCATTATATGGGATAAGAATGGTAATTGTAAATCAATAAAAGCCATCTGTATTGATACTCAGACCAACCACATGGCTGAGGCTTCTGTGGCTTATCAGGGCATCATCTTAGCCAAAGAAAATAATTTTAATAAATTATGGCTCGAAGGAGATTCAAAAAATATCATTGATTGTCTCAATGAAAAATATAAACCTTCATGGACTATTGATAATATAATTAAAGTTGCTAGAGAGGAAATTAGTACAATGGCTGAGTGTATCATAACTCATGTTTATCATGAAGGTAATGTGGTGGCTGATTGGGCTACTAATTATGCCTACAAAAAAGGGGAAGTCACATCTTAGCAGGACAAGGACAGTTTTCCGCTTAAGATCAATTCCATCATTCAACATGAGAGATCTTACAGAATCCAAAGAAGTGAAAGACAACTTAAGTTGGATGGGGATAAAAATGAGGAAGGTAAAGATTAATTATTTTAGCATCATTTCCCAAAACTCCACTTGGGTTGATGATGTATCCTCACATGATTTTTGGGCTTTGAAAAGATCGGATATTAATACTAATATCAATAAAGGGGTTGCTGTCATTTACATCATTGTTAGGCTCTTCTTTCAAACTATGAAGATGGGATGTGGTAAAAAAAGATATGAACCTTTGAATTTCAACGAATGGAGATAGAAAAGGGAGGCCTGGGAGATTCTCAAGAAGGGTAACTTCAGCATCTACATGGAGAAAATTAAGGGGGGCAACTCGGGCATCACTCAGTATTCCTTAACTGGAAAAATGGTAAGATTCTATTTAATAACTATTGGATAGATATCAATGAAGATTACATTGCTAATGTGATAGGGCTCCTTAAGGAAGGGATGAAATTTTACTGTGACAGGAGTTTCTTTGATTCGGTGGCTGAGAAATTCCCAGAAAACAAGGAGGAAGAGGCTAGATTGGTTAAATAGGTAGGCTGGTTTATCATCCCTACTCATATCAGTAGACCATGGTGCTTTGTTCTCTATGCTGTCATTAGCTACCTCACCCTTGATGGGAGGTTTTCCAGAGCTTATGGTCACCATTTTGTTATTTTGAATCATTTTTGGCATGATGAATTTATTAGTATGCCTTATTACTTGATGTGTTCCATGAATTACACTATTAAGAGTTTGCATAAAGATCCTAAAGGGGACCACACATCCCATTAGGGCCTCATGGTTATCCTCTATAACTATATGAAAGACAAAAATGTGGCTACACCTATCAGTAAGGGTTTCACCCCTAATGAATAGATTAATGAGTAGGAGGGCTTGGATGGGATGTTTGAAGCTGACACAAAAGACAACAGTAAGGAAGATGGTAAGAAAGTGGGTAAGAGAAAAGGTAAAAATAGGGCTAGCACTGTTAAAAGAAAAATTGAGTTGTTGAATGATGATTTTTCTACTTCTGAGGATGACCTTCAGAATCAGGAAGAAATGAAAAGAAAAAGCCCAAAAAGAAAAGGGAAAAAAGTGGAAAGCAACAGGAGTACTAAGAAAAAAGGTCTTTTTGACTATTTTGATGAAGAGGAGAAAAGGGTGCACAAGAAAGAGAAGGATAAAAGGAATTATAACATTGTTGACAAAATTCAAGAGGAGAACATGACTGATACCTGTGCTAATCCTAAGGAGAAGGAGAAGGAAAAAATAACTGGTAAAGATCCTGATCAGGCTGGGACTAGTAACCCCTTAAGGATGAACACAGACTGTAATATTGATCCCTACCATAAGGAAAGTATTATCTCTTTTGGGAAGTTACTGGGATCTTTTACTCTTGATATAAAAAATATCAAAGAGGATATCTAGGTTTAGAATAAGACAATAAATATGATAAAAAGGGTGAACTTTGGGGAAAATCTACTGGCTAAGTGTGGTGGGTATGGATGGTATGGTTTGCACACACCATGTAGTTATATTATGCATCTTATGATCATTTCAAATTTTTGTCTTTTCTCTACCTCATGTGAACAAATGTGGAATTTAAAAATAAATAGCTTATTTTAATTTTCTTCATAAATTGAATATGTCATTTGATGTGTTTGTGTTAATAAATTTAATTTGAATGTAAATGTACCCATAAAAATATTTGATTCTTGATATTATATTTACAAGATAAATATATTTATAGAATTCTAGGTGAGTTATACATATTTAAAATGAATCAATAAAAGTCAAACAATGAAAGTAATAATAAATTTTTACAAATGAAGGATGAGCACCCAGAAACCAATATACTAATATACTTGCAGTAATACTAATAAATGGAAGGCAACATTAATTTGGATCACTATCTATCCATTTTAGGGTGGCTTTTAAAGACATAATGATTCAATGAGCGCACCTTTCTGACATTTTCTAACTTGGACTACATGCAAGACCAGAAGTGAAATTTTAAGTGCTAAAAAATTGGGAAGAGATGATACAAACACAGAGACATGTGATTTGGGAAAATAACGGTGAAAGACAAGAAATTTCATTACCTATCTGATTTGCATGTTACATCAAAAAGGTATGTCTTCCTTGGATGTTTCCTGCAATTGTCTGAACTAATGGAATGTTAATTGTTCTCTCTCTACTAAACAAATTTCTTTCAATCTATGCAAAGTTCTGTGGTTTTCTTATACTTCGTTTCCCTTTTCTGTTTGTCACACTCAAAGATTTTCTTGAGGTTGGTAGTATTTCAAATCTTTTGATTTACAACAACTTTCAAACATTTATTCAAACACAACAATAATATTAGAAAAAGTGTGATTAGAAAAACTAGATTGCTTTCTTAATTTGTACTTCATGATACATTATTTGATGTAAACTAGACTCATTCAAATCTTTTCAATTCAAATTATTTAAAATTTAGAATATAATCTCATCATACTCCAATGATCAAATTATTTATTTATTTATAGGCTCGCGAGAAGCGTAGTCTTATTGGAAAATCATAACAGATCATAACATATAATATTTTGTTAAGCGTTGCTAATTAAATTCTATTGAGCATAGTCTTATTGGATCATGATAATAGATAAAAGTCCATTAATGAGAGCATTAATGCTATTCTAACATGGATTATAATAGATACAAGCCATTTACATTTTCATAATGTTAATGCAAGTGTGCTTAATCTAAGCATAAGCATCCCAATAAATCATGATAATTCATCACCATATAAAATCAACACATCATGTATGTTATACATTTATTACAATGCATCCAAAAACATAGCCATAAAGATCAATCATGAAACAAGATACATAAGTGTATTGGACATTTGTCTTGAACTAAAAGTCACTGTCTCCTAGCACAAAGCCATCTTAAGACAAGAGTGTGGTCCATATTATTTTTTGTTCTACCCAAAAATCATCACCCTTGTGGCTTAGATGCTTTTCTGATCAATTCACAAATACTTACACTTCCTTGGGATTCTATTACCCTTCAAAATTCCCAACCCTGCAATTTCCAAAAGTAATAAAAGGTAGGGGTTCCTTGGTGTGGCCATTAGACTTTCTATTGTCCATGAATGTGGTAGGAAGATGGAACATGAGAAGCATACTCTCAAAATCATATGTGAACAATATTTTTCCAAAGCATATTTTAATCACCAAGAATAAAAACTGGTAGGTAGAGAAACATCCCTTTCTACCCTTCCCTTTTTACTTCTTCCACATTAGCACCCTCACTGGAAAGTAAGCTTTCCAATTCACATACATAGTGCAAAAATTATACAAACACATGTATGTCAATTATTTTTTTTCATTTAATATTGCATTAATAAAAGCATAGAAGTCACACAACAAATCAACTAGTCTAATGAATTATGTCTTTCATCTTGGGAAGTCCCAATACATCATAACCAATCATATAAGAAGAAAGTCTTGAACATTCTATCAAAAAAAACAATAGGGCTTCATAACCAAATAATTCTATTCTATTTCCATCAAAACATGTTGACCTACTTGTCGATCATCAAATGTATCATTTAATGTACATGTATTTCAATCATCTCCTAATAATTTCATACAAGGTCTCAAATATAATCAACCAAGTGGTAGTAATATCTTATTAGAGTAAAAAATATATATATTCCATAGATTCCATCTTTCCATAAAAATCCATACAATTCCCCTCATAGCATAAAATATCACATCAAACAATATCAATCAATGCTAAATATTTCATATCATGCATTTCTAAAACACACTACGAGATGCATGTCAAATCAATTTGATGATTTCATAAAAGTTGAAGCTTATTTGAAGTAATATAAGAATGTAAAATTAACAAGGGCATGTTCTTCGTAATATACTCCCTTTTACATTCTATAAATTTTGTACACTAAACAGGATAAATAGCATCTCTTCACATCATAGAACTAGCAACATAAAACACATATTCTAGCCACCACAAGATCACAAGTAATCACAATATTTAAAATTTGTAAATGTCAATTCAAAACCTCAAAGGTTGTAATAAAAATCAATAGAAGTGTGAACAAAATTCTCATTTGATTGAAAACTCAAAATTGGTGGCTAGCTGATCATAGGAGAACTTAAAATTTCAAGCTAATCCTTCACCATTCCCAAAGTTCATCAAGTTAAAAATATCATAAAAAAAGAAAACCAACGCATAATTAATCGACTAACACTAGTAATGTTCGAGGGAGTTAAAAGCTACATGATACCTTGCATCCAAGGTACGCTAAGGAACATGACCATAGTTCTAGAACATATATCTCAAAAATTACATCATCATGTAGTATCACATTCCATTGGTTAATACAACAAAGAATTGTTATTTCTTTCTTTTCTTTTTGAAATCTCATGTAATATAAGGTGAGACATATAAATATATTTTCACAAAATTTCTTCGAATTTCTATTTCATATAAATCATGCTGAATTCATTTTCCCTGAGAATTTCACAAGAATCTAATATTAAAATCCTTTCATAACACACAAAAATATGTTACAATAATATATATTTCCATCATCTATCACAAACCAAGTCCAAAATTTTGGCAAGCACTCATACCTTTAAATTAAAATCAATCATCATTTATCTACACAATAACTTATAGAATTGTATCTTCTTTCTTTACTAAACAAATGCATAGAAATAGGCATTGAACTTTAAGTGTATCCTACACACAACTTACCTCATAATTTTTCACATATTATACCATTTAGTAATATGAGACAAAATGCAATCACACCAATCAAAGGTATTGACATATATGTGTCTATTTCCCACATCTATAATGCAAAAACAAGGAATATTCTATCCTTTCCTATCGAGAATAACTATAATTAGAAGACATACTAGTTAACCCTGGGAACAACACTTATGTTCATAGACTAAGTATTAGTCAACTCATAGTTTTTGTGACTAAGGGTCACAACTAAGCATGGCGAGCTCAAGGCCCTAGCATGGAACCTAGAGCTCTAATACCATATGTAGAGACTAACCTTCTGAAACTAATGCCACATCAACGAAATTGAAAAATGTAAAGGGAGTTAGTAAAAAAAATCAAAGGTCGATTCTACAAGTTGACAAGATATAAATAGATTCCCTATAATATAGGATTAATAGAAGTACAATTATGACTATAACTGTCAAAAAGGTAAGACATGCCTCTATGCCCAAGACAAATTGAGTATCAACCATATATTGAAGATCCTAACATAATTGCAACAAGAGAAGATACATCGACTCAACATAAAATGCATTTTACCAGAAGCAAAAGTAGAAGCAGCCACGACCGAAAACAAGAGCACGTATGCGTATCCCTTCGCCATTTGTGCAATCAATGTTTATGTGAGAATGAAGTTGAATGGTCCTACGTCTATTTATAGTTGAAGCATCATATGTTAAAGGTAATTTATTTATTTGTTTCATTAGGGAATCTCGTATTGATTAACTTCTATCTAAACTCCAAAACAATAACGTTAGTAGCGATGTAGAACTTTCATTGCCAATAAATTAATGGCTTTTACATAGCTGGGACGTTAACTTCAAAGCTTCAGATGTTGCCCCAATTTTGAGTTTACAATTGACTCCAAATTAAGTACACTGGTATCCACATTGGAATTTCCACTTGCAGCTGGAAGGATTGGAATAGACAGATGGGAAATTATTGATAAAATTTCAATATAGATATATTTTAATATGATAATTTAAATTTATACATGTTTTGATAATTAATTTGTGTAGATTATTTGTTAATTAGAGTTATAGCTGAAAGGCAAAACATTCTTGTTACTTGTTTTATCTTTTAATAGTATAGATTAGAAAAGAAAAATTCAAAAGGTACATAAGGAAGTGCATATATTAAGTGCCCATTATCTACAAAAGTTATTCCACTCATTATACCGGACAAATACCTCTTAAATTTTTATATTTCAAAGGATTATTTGATTATATTCTTATACACAAATAGGATTATTTGATTTGGCTCTTACATATAGATTTGACAATGTTCAAAATTAGTTTGGTAAATCTACTACCATCAACTAAATTTTCAACCATTTATTCTCGCAATTGTTTAAGATGTGTAAATTTTGTTTGAAAATTAATTTCAGAATCTACTCCAATACAATAACTGTTTAACCAATTTTTGATATTATTAATTTGTTCAATTATTAAATATATTATAAAATTTTAATACAAATCACATCATTACATATTTAATTATTATATGATAATACTAATAATCTTAATAATTCTATATTGTATAGTTTAATTAAAATATATTTATTTCATGAGTAAGATATTTTTACACATTTAATTAAAAAAATTGTAATCAACTACAAATATTTGACATAGAATAAGCTTAGGATAAAAGTTAATGTTTACATCAATTATGCAGAAAAATAAAAAAAATATGTAGGGAAAAAGACTATATATTTACTTTGAAAAAAAATGTATAATCTTAAATTTTTTTATATTTTTTAAAAAATGTTGTTAAGATATTTTAATTAAAAAATACTTCCATTAAAAGAGCCCGAGAATTTGTTTTATGGAGTAAGATGTCATATGAGATAAGAAAAAAAAATTAGTATAGAATAAAATGAAATCTTTGATAAAAAAAAATAAATTGCTATTGTTAATTTTATTAATACCTTTACATTTTGAAAATTGATTACCTAAAGAAAATAAGAGAACCTTTAACTTCTTAAAATTTGAACATTGTCAATTTTAACCTTTTTAGAGAGCCCTTGATTGTCTACAAAAGTTGAATAGTTTTAAATGTTCCTTGATTATTTTTTAAAGTAATATGTCATATAAGATAAGAAGAAAAATCATAATATAATAAAATGAAATCTTTATTTTTTATAAATGTAAAAGTAGCACACTAACCAAGAGATATAGAGTATCATAGCAGTGAACCAAAATTAGCCACCTAGAAGAAATGCCATTAAGATGTATCTAATAGACAGCAAATAGACAACAAAAAGAAATAAAATGAAAAGCACCAGAAATCATAACAAGAAAAATTAACCCAGGTTCTTCAGAACCTTAAACACTTCTATTTCCAGCCTAGTAATCTCTTCAGGTCCTTGAACTCCATAGGGTCATTATTCACTTTCCTTTTGAGGTTTCCTCTGGTATGCCTACTAGGACCAAACATATCCTAACCTTTAACTTGATCAAGCTCCACAATCTATTTATCTTGATGTTCCTTATCAAGGGTGTCAACCAACCTATTCATAGCCCCTGGTGTGTTCTTTATACTCTCATGGTTCTAGTTCATAGCCTTGTGAATAACCTCCTTAATATTGTTCATCTTTTCATCCAATTGAGACTGATTTTTTTTTATCTTTTCCATGGCATCAACTGTCTTCTTTAGGTAGTCCACAAATGACTGACTTCTTTTCCTCTGTAGTCCATAAACTTTTTCTAGGCCCATCAACAACAGTATCCTTATCGATAGTATTAATATCCAAAATATATAGTTTTCTACCTAAGGCTCTTTGTTTGATCTTGAATTCATTAGTCTCAGGGAAAATCCATTTGAAAAGAGAAAATGAATCAAAAGATTGGTCCTTCGCCAGACCCAAGACATCACAAAAATCCTCATGCTTAGGTTTGAGATACTGAGAGACAACATTTAACTCATTTGGGGATGCAACACCCTCCTTGCTAAGAGAAAAATCACCAGGCATAGGGGTAGCACTAACCATAGGGGAAGGTGGGATATGAATCTCCACTACTATATATTTCTCCTTAGTCGAGTATCTGAAGACACCTAAAAATAGCTAGGCTAAATTCAAGTGAACAATCAAGGGTGAACCCACAATAGTGGGTTACAATTTTTCGGAGGAAGGAATTCGTCCCAAAAAGCATTTTCGGCAAAATATTCTTTACCAACTTTCGATAGAAACTCGCCTACACTTTTGATCAAAAGTACTAAACTTACAATCGAAAGTCCTTAGACATAGGACTTTCGATCGAAAGTATCTTAGTAATGACTAAATTTTGCATTTTTGGGCAAATTACTTTTGATAAATAAAAAAGATCATTTAATTGTGCAATTGATTTAAATAAAGTTAATTGTATAGTTTAACTAAATCAAATCCAACCCATTCAAGGATACACATGGCTAAGAAAATCAAATAAATAAATAAATTAATTCCTAAAATTTCTCACCTACCACATGGGAAAGAATTGAATCAACCAATATGAATTGAGAATTGAGCTCACATGGATCAAAGCTAAATTGGTTCTCCATCACTCATCTTGATGATGAATCTGAGCTACTCATTTTGTCTCTTTGTCTCAACCTTTGAGCACAAAATATTTAAATTGTTTCATCATTTGAAATCATTAACTTATTCATCGTTAAATTTACTCTACCCCCAAGCCTTGATAAAATCTATAAATAGAGACCAAAAATCAAGAGAAAAGGATCTATTCTCATTTAGTTAATTGCATCCTTACTATAGGCATTTTTATTTTTAAAGCATAATAGAACATTTTTAGCATAATTGAGCAAAGATAGACATTAAATTAATCATAGATCATTTAAATTTTCATTTTAAAGATATCTCTAATGGATGTCAGCTAAGACCACTACATTAGCCTCTTTAATTAGAGATCCATGAGATGTTTATAGCTTTTAGATTTCAATTCAACAGGTTCAAAGGTTAAATTATCTTCAATTGAGTTGATTTCTTAGCAAACTAATTTAGTGAAGGTATTCTATATACACAAAATGACATCCACTATGAGGCCCAAGGCCTTTGCTAACCAAATTTAATCTTTATGTGATAAATTTGTATGAATTTATGTTTGACTTCTCTATTTTGTAGGTGAAATAGCACGTACAAGAAGAGAAATAGCATGTACAAAGAAAAGCATGATCCATTTACAGGGAGAGACAACACACCTACACAAAATATTGACGCCTTTGCACCAGGTGTCAATGGGTCATTGATCTTTCTATCTTTTGTCTATCATTCTTTCAACGCGTATACCTTGACCCCGCAATGCTTATAATTTATGTTTTCTATGTCATTTTAATAGCATTGTTTAGAAATGAAATGTTAGCATTTAAAAGTTTTTGTAGCTCGTATGATTAGTTAAATAGTGCTTTTAATACATTCTGTAGTGTGTATAGTAAACAAAATGTTGCTTATAAATATTTCTGTAGCACGTAGTACCGGTTATTTTAAAATTTAAATTCTACAGATTTAATGACAAATTTTCTCTATTTTGCAGATGACAAGACCTAAAAGAGTCTGAAAACTAGAATCCATAGCTAACAAAGAGGGAAAAAAAGCAAAAACAAGGTTGAAAAAGGAGAAACAAAATCATTTGAACAATATTTTAGAGGATTCCAAGAAAGAAGGAGAGGATCATGAAAGGTATATGTAAATATTCCAAGCTTATAAATGTAAATATGCATCACTTAATTGGATTTTTGTTCCTTAAGATTCACAAATATTAATCAATTTGAGGAAGGAAAAATTATATTTACTTTTACTTATTCACGTTTTCCTTGGATTGTGTTGGACTAACATTTTTGAGAAGACGATGCTAAGGAGCTAGAAAAATCACCACTAGGTGATTGAAAAATGTATAAAATAAAAAAACAATGCACCTAGTTTTGCTAGCTTCGAAAAGGTATGCCTAAAACCTTATGCATTTTCATAAATTATGGCAACTTGATTTGGAAATTAGCATAATTAGAGACCTATTATTGGTTTTTGGATTTGTTAGTAGGCCTATGTTGTTTACTTCTTTTAGTGAATCTAAATGCCAAACCTATCAAATCCTTCAATTAAAAGAAAGGTCAAGGAATGAAAAAACACACTAAATAAATCCTAATTGTTTGTGGAAGAGAGTATTAGGTGATTATTCTCTTCACCTTTTAGGTAAATAAGAAAGCAAGAAGTACTCAAATCTCCCTAGATTAAAAGAGGCTTGAAAATTGAACCATGTTAATTATGTTTTGAAGTGGAAGGTAGTAGGAATATTCTCTTCACCTTTTGTGAATCAAATTCCCAAACCTACTTTTTCATTTCTTTCATGAACATGTTCGAGATCTAGTGGGCTCACCTCCTGAGAACATACCTTAATGAGGCGGGTGAGAGAGACAACCCAAACTAGGATACAATTTATTTTTCCACAATAATCCAATCCACTATATAAATTAAAATGCATTCATCCTTAATGAGGTCAACGAAAAAGGAAGATCAAGAATCAAACCTCCTCAAGTAGTGGGAGGCCTCTATAATGGGGAATGAAACTTGATTTTCTTTTGAACAAAATCTATCATAGCACTTGTTAGACTACAAATGATTAACTACTTGGAGAAAAAAATGTGAATATGATCATCAAGCTACTAAGCTATATGTGAGACATTGGATCAGTTGTTATATTGTCATTAATGTTAACTAGTTTTGAATGTACTTATCATGTTAGTTGCAAACATCTGAAGAAGGTAATTTTGGTGAATGAAAGAGATATTAACATAAAAATGAGATGTATGAGTAAGTTAAGAATATGATATTCATTGGGTAACTTATTGATATTCGTCTATGATAATATGATAGTGATTTCATTGGCTTACATAATTCTTTTAAGTATTGAAGATCAAGAATGTAAAAGTTAATGTGGTCAGTGTATGAAAAAATTAGTGTACACCGAGATGGTGTAGTGTACACTGAGTGTGGTATTAATCGAAAAGGAAATCACCAACACATCATAGTATTGACCGAGTGGGAGAAATATAAAGGAACATGTGATTGCCGACATGAGATGATGAGTTGGATGAATCTAGATGATTCTAAGGAAAAAGATAAAGTTTTCTATGAAGATCTATGGCTGATAAAATTCAAGATTGATTGGATGATGAAGATTGAAAATTTATTAAGGAACAAGTTCCAAGGAAGGTTAAAGAGGAAAAATCAATGAAGAAGCTAAATAGGTAAAATCTATAGCTGAAAAGAAAATAGTTTATCATGTCTATATAAGGAGACAAGAAATTAAAAAAGAGAGATGTGCATGAGGAGAAGATTGTATTCATGTGAAGTTGGTCAGACAAGTTGAAGTGAGAACTGAGTAATTCTGCAAACAACACTGAGCATCTGAAGGAGATTAACTGAGCATAACAGTGTTGAAGGAAGAAGGAAATTGAAGAGATTATTATGACAATAGTAATTATGATCTTAGCATAGATCTGAATATCTACAAAGTGAAGTTCTATTTGAATCAAGTCATATACTGTTTCTTTCTAACCATTTCTACAAACAAAATCTCTTTACCGAGTGAGACTTAACCATATTTCTTATTTAATTATGACATTCAATGAATGTTGCTTATTTTCTTCTTGACCCAAGTGAATGTATGGTCACAAAGAACTATTAGTGATAAATCCTCTAACAAGGTCACACATTACAGTGTGTTTTGTAACCTTTAACAAGGTTAGCTCTTAACCGAGCTCACTTCAAAAGAGTGAAAATATTTTAGGTACTGGTCTCAGGTCGTTTCTCCCCTAATAGGGTTTCCATGTTAAAAATAAAGTGCTATATGTGTATGCATGTGATGATTTGTTATTTTACATTACACATTACAATTACAAGTTTGATCGGTATTTACTAGAGAATTTATCTGGGAGTCGATAAATGAATCAGAAAGACATAGTCAAGTGTTTACCGAGCTATTTTAGTTTATTTGTTGAAATTGGTTTTATACATTAGTGGAGGAATTTAGGACTGTAGGATAACTAGACTTAACTGATTCATCCCCCCCCCCAGTTATCTAACAATTGGTATTAGAGCACAAATACTTAAAGGAAGAAGTTTGAAGGACTTAAGTTAAAGATCTAAAGATGTATAAGAAAGAGGCGTCAAAGTTGAACAATTATATTTTCCCAACATGGAAAAGCAGGATGAATCTATATTTATTAGGAATTGGAGATTTTGCACTATACTATTTGGAAAATGATTTAATAACTCCTACTGGTCCTCTTACTATCAACTAGATGAAATAAATACAAGAGCATAATGCTATGATGATTGAGATCATTTCTTCTCTATGAGATGTTGAATTTGAAGACATTGAGAATTGTACAACTACAAGAGAGATGTGGGATAAAATGACACTTGTTCATGGAGGAGATTATAATGTGCTTAGGACAAAGGCAGAAAGCTTAAGAGGAAAGTTTGATGATAAAAAAATGAAATAAGGTGAAAACATTACTCAGTAAAACAACCAAGTCAAGGAAGTGGTGAATGCTATCTGAGGTGCAGCTAGACTTATTAAAGAGGAGACTATGGTAAGTAAAATTCTAAGAATACTACTACCTACATATTCTATTAGGGTCTCTACAATACATGAAATGAGAGTAGCTCTTGGTAATAATATCTCCCTTGATATTTTGATCGGTAGATTGACTACATTTGAGCTTAACAACTTTGATAACAATATTTTACTAGAAGGAAGAATCTGCATTTGTGTCATCTTTGAAAATCGGAAGATCAAGTAGTAGACATCAGATGAGAAATGGAAGTGATACTAAATATGAAGAAGATGAGCTTGATGAGATTGAACCATTAATGGCTAGAAGGATACCGAAAGGAAAAGGAAAATATAGAGGTAAACTACCCTTAGTATGTTTTAAATGTAAAGAGATTGGTCATATTGCTACAAGAGGTCCTGACAGGAATGATAATGAGAAGACAAGTGAAACATAAAAATAAAGAAAGTATGATAGAAGAGAGTAGCGAGATCATAGAGGCAACTGACATCATGAAAATATAGAGAATTGAGACTATAAAGATAAAGGAAAAAATACATGTTATGTAGTGGAAGAAGATATTGACACTGAGACTGAAATAGATGAAGATATAAAAGTGATGTGTGTTGCATTAAAGAGGGATTCTAAAGAAGAAGAACAAAGTAATGTAGAAACAATACTTATTTTTAAAGTTAGGAAGAATGATACATGGATTATTGATAGTGGTTGTACACATCATATGATTAGTGATGAAGAAAAATTTGAATATCTAAACATTATTGTAATATATAAAAGTATATCTCTGATATATTTTTATATATTTATGGAGATGTGTGTATGGATATATGGGGTTTAGGTTTATGTGTTGAAAATATGAGATATGTGAAGTATATGAAAAATTTTGTGGACATATAAAATTAATAAAACTTAAATACTTATCTTGATGAGGAGAAGATTCATAAATCATTGTTTTCTGGTGTTTATGTACAGTTCGGGAAATTCTACAACTAGATCTGGCTTGTTAATGTAGAAAAAGAGAAAACAAAAAAACCTTTTTCATTTCTAAGAAATATCATCCTTGACACAAGGTCGGGGTAAGATCTTACCCGAGGGTACAATCTTACCCCAAAAAGTCAACCTTGACCTGCACTACTTCGATGAAAATTTTGTTCATGGATCTTGGAAGTTCACCGAAAAGGGTACTTAGATATAAACTACAATTTTCTATCCCACACCTGTACCTACAAGAAAAAGAGGGGTTTTTTTGTTTGGATGAGGGGTTTTCCTTGATCAAACCCTAGTTTGGAATCAAACTTTAAAATAGAATTCAAATAGAGAATGCTAGCAAGTAGAAGAAATAGATCTAACAATGAAGCTATGATACTCAATAGATATGCAATTGTATTTGAAATGTAAACAAGTATGTTGATATGAAAGCTCGGACTCAACAAATGTAAATCAAAACCTCCATGATTGTATTCTTGGAATCCACCTTGAAGGGAGAATGGATAGATCTTGAAGATGAACAAAGGATCTTGAAGGAAGATCACGCCACGTCCATGATGGGTAGATCTAAGGTTTGAATGATGAATCTTGAATGCTTGAACAAAATTCCTCCAAAAGACTTGAAAGATTGAATCCTTGATCTTCAATGGAGAAATTGAATGCTTGAATGCTTTCTTGAAGGATGATGGCTTGAAAGAACCTTGAAAATTTGATCTCAAAACTTGATTTCTTGATCATGAAAGTGGATGATCGTGGATGGAAAGATTGATTAAAATGAGAGAGGAAGGCTTCCTTTTATACTAGTCTAGGGCACAAACTTCTAGAGTGGTAGACATATTAGAAATTAATTCCCATTAAGTGAAAAACCCTAGAAATGGACCCATATTTAATATAATTTGAGAGTTTACCATTCTGAAATCTAAAAAAGCCGACCCAAAAGCAGGAAAATAAACTTTGAGTTTTCCCTCGCATCTGAAAAAATTTTCAATGAAAAGGGGGACCTGGTTCAATGTTGAGGTTGACTTTGACCTAGGTCAATGTTTAGGTTGACTTTGACCTAGGTCAAGTCGAGGTCGACCTTGACCCAGGGGTTTAGGACCCCTGGAAAATGTGCCAGGTGAGGAAAATAGTGCCTGGGGAGGCCCAAACAAAGCCCTAAATAGGTACAGGAGATGGGAAGGGGGAAAAAAATAGAGGACAACATGATGATGGCCCAAAAAACTCCCTAAGGAGGGCTAAACATTCTTAACATGGAAGTGCTTCTATTTTAGGACAATACATTAAGCCCCCACTTTAGCGGGAGTATGGAAATCAAACATACTCATGTTAAAGGAGAAGAAAGATTGAAGTGGATTCACAACAAGATAGAATAACACTTAGTTAAGGACACAAGCCCCCAAACTAGGATTCTAACTCAACATACACACACAAGGGTACAAAAACAAACACAAAACTAAAACTAATCCAAATCAACTAGTAAAGGAAACCTTGCTAAGAAATGCTTCCTATACTAATATCATATTTGGAAAGCTATCAAAAAACATAAATGATTACATAAGAAAGACAAGAGAAACACTATAAATAACATAGCTTCATGATCTAGTCCTACTAGCATGAAAGTGAAAAGAGAGAAAAGAGAAAGTGATTACCTCGCCTAGTAAGATGCCCACCTTACTGTGACTCACCAAGGAGGGAGAGCCCAACAGGTAACCAAACCTGATAGTTCACCCAAAAAATATGCTATGTAGTTGTAATGCATCTTCTCACAGCTTTTGGAATACCCATAGGTCCACCTTCTTGTATCACTATGAATATAAAATGTGTGTCCCTTTAGGATTTAGCAACTTATGTGTGTTACCTTCCATTTATTTAGCATATTGAAAATTGAAAAATGCATCTCTTTAGGATTTAGCAACTTATGTGTGTTACCTTCAGAGGATTTATCATATTGAAAATTGAAAAATGTGTGTCTCTTAAGGATTTAGCAACTTATGTGCATTACGTTCAAAGGATTTAGCATATTGAAAATTGAAAAATGTGTGTCTCTTCAGGATCTAGCAACTTATGTGCGTTACCTTCGGAGGATTTAGCATATAAATGAAAAACTATAGTACAAAGGAGACCGTATATATGCCCGCCTCCTTATCATGGCTGTCTACTAGACATGATAAGGAAGAGAAAGAGGATACCTACTTCAAAATGTAAGGAGATATCCTGCTTAACAACAATGTACACTATATTCTTAACGAAGAGTATTGACCCCTACATCCAAGAGTATAGATAATCATGGAAAGGATATGTCCCTCATGGAAAATTATCCTCAAAGAAAGAGAT
Organism: Chamaecyparis obtusa; assembly: GCA_027943335.1. Taxonomy (NCBI): domain Eukaryota; kingdom Viridiplantae; phylum Streptophyta; class Pinopsida; order Cupressales; family Cupressaceae; genus Chamaecyparis; species Chamaecyparis obtusa. The sequence goes on along the minus strand of BSBK01001951.1, from coordinate 772,100 downwards.
CTTATCAACAAGGCCCCCACTATAGAGTTATTTTAGATAAAATATCATCTTTCAAAGACAAACCAAGCAGGAACAAAGATTCAATCATCAAGCCCCCTACAACCAAGAGGAAGAGGAATCTTTGAATTGAGGGAAACAACTCTAATCACTAAATCAAGGGAAAGAGTTTATAAATAACATAATTTTCAAAATAGAGAAGAGGTGATGACCTAGGACAACAACCTCTCATATAAAAAGGATATCCATAGTCAAAACATCGGTCAATATAATGAAATAATGTTGCTAGATAAACAAATGCCACTAACCTAAGGAAAGAAGATCCCTAGACAAAGAGAAAGAAGGAAGAACCTTGCTCCCTAGGGATGAAACCAAGGGATACCTTTTCAAAAAAAATGTCTTTATAAAAGATATCTTGAATAGAATCTATGGATGATTATAAACATAATACAAAACCATAGAGAGAGAGGAGAGAAGGAATATTGATTAAGCCCAAGAAAAATCCTAATGGATCCTAGGAGACTGGGTGACAAGTCCAGAGACAAGAGGAGAAGAGATATTTATTATATCAGAATGAGGGGTATCCCTTATATCAAAATTATGAAGGAATTGTAAAACTACACAAGAGTGATGTATAATTCCTAAAGTAGCTCTTTCTCTAACATATAACTTGAAATATACACAATCAACAAGTAAATGTGTATTAATATAATGAAAAGGATATTTATACTTATATAGAGAATCTATCGGCATAGGTTTAAATATTTCTTTTCTAGAATTCATTAACTAAACATACACCTTTTTAGCCACCTCTTGACGAATATCAGGGTTATCTAAGGTAGGTGTAGGGAGAAGAACATGAAGAGGAGGAGAACGATCAACATCAACCACCTTGGATTGAGATAGCGAACAACCAACACTATGCATATCTTGTTTAGTGAATATATGAACTTAATAATTAATACCATGCACATTAACACCAAGTCCTAAACCTCTATAACCTTCTTTAGTCATCATATTATATGTTGTAGTGTACATATCATGTAAAGCTTCTACATGAGGTAATTGTTTATTGTGTTCATGAGTAAAGGTTATATAAGGTGGAATAATAGGTTTAGAAGAAGTTTCTTTTTTCTTCCCTTTAATATCATTTTGGATTTAATAAGAAGGGGAAGGTAAATCCAAGAATTCTTGCACATCTGCATCATGAAACATAGTTTGAACTTCATCATACGTATGAGAAGAAGTAGGAATAGCAGATGGAGAATTAGGCATATTAGTAATCAGATTAGGATTAAGAAGATTAGGAACTAGATTAGGAAGGATAGGATAAGGATTAGGAATATTAGGAGAAGGTTTATCATCTACCAAATTCTTCACATAATCCAAAAGAGAAGTAAGTCTACCACACAAGTCTTTAATGAAAGTTTTGAAAGTAGGAAGACTAGTATCAATCAATCTCACAAAAGCATAGACAAGTGAAACATGAAGAGTGACATACATAACAAAATGGATGATACTCTCATAAACATCATAAGTATGATAAAGAGATGATAAGAGGAGGATAATAAAGAAAATAATCACACACCAAAGAATCTTAAAGATCTTCGTAGTAAATGCAATGCAAGAAATATTTTTTGTATTTTGTTGACTATATGGATTTTTTTTATTTTTTGAATTTAAAATGTAAGAGCATAAAATAAATCTAGTCTTAAGGAAAGAAAGAAAAGAATCTAACACCAAAATGAAAGAGTTGTCTATCATAGGTTCACCAAAATGTAATATATAAAAATATATCTATGATATATTTTTATATATTTATGAATATTTGTCTATGGATATATGGGGTTTAGGTTTATGTGTTGAAAAGATGAGATATGTGAAGTATATGAAAAATTTTGTGGACATATAAAATTAATAAAACATAAATACTTATCTTGATGAGGAGAAGATTTGGAAATCACTATTTTTGGTGTTTTTGTACAGTTTCGGGAAATTCTACAACTGGATCTGGCCTGGAAATGCAAAAAAAAAGAAAACCTAAAAATATTTTTCTTTTCTAAGCAAGGTCATCCTTGACCCAAGGTCGGGGTAAGATCTTACCTTGGGGTACAATCTTAGCCCAAAATGTTGACCTCGACCTGCACTGCTCCGATAGAAATTCTATTCACGGATCGTGGAAGTTCGTCGAAAAGGGTACTCAGATCTAAACTGCAATTCATTTGCTCGCACCTATACCTGCAAGAAAAATAGGATTTTTTTTGTTTGGATGAGGGGTTTGCCTTGGTCAAACCCTGGTTTGGAATCAACCTTTAAAATAGAATTGAAATAGAGAATGCTATCAAGTAGTAGAAATAGTTCTAACAATGAAGCTATGATACTCAATAGATATGTAATTGTATTTGAAACATAAACAAGTATGTTGATCTATGAAATCTTGGACTCAACAAATGTAAATCAAAACTTCCATGATTGTATGCTTGGAATCCACCTTGAAGGGAGAGTAAATAGATCTTGAAGATGAACGAAGGATCTTGAAGGAAGATCACACCATCATGATGGATAGATCGAGGGTTTGAATGATGAATCTTGAATGATTGAACACAATTCCTCCAAAAGACTTGAAAGCTTGAATCCTTGATCTTCAATGGAGAACTTGAATGCTTGAATGCTTTCTTGAAGGATGATGACTTGAAAGAACCTTGAAAACTTGATCTCAAAACTTGATTTCTTGATCATGAAAGTGGATGATCGTGCATAGAAAGATTGATTGAAATGAGAGAGGAAGGCTTCCTTTTATACTTGTTTAGGGCACAAAATTCTAGATAGGCTGACATATAAGAAATAAATTCCCATTAAGTTAAAACCCCTAGAAATGGACCCATATTAAATATGAAATGATAGTTTACCATTCTAAAATCTGAAACAACTGACTCGAAAGTAGGAAAGTAAACTTTTGAGTTTGCCCCTGCATCTTGCAAACTTTCTGATGAAAAGGGGGACCTAGGTCAAGGTCAAGATAAAATTTGACCTAGGTCAAAGTTGAGGTCAACTTTGACCTAGGTTAAGGTCAAGGTCGACCTTGAGCCAAGGGTTTAGGACCCCTAGAAAATGTACTAGGTGAGGAAAATAGTGCCCGGGGAGGCCCAAACAGAGTGTTAAACAGGCACAGAAGATGGGAAGGGGCCATAAAATAGAGGACAACATGATGATGACCCAAAAAACCCCCTTAAGGATGGATAAACATTCTTAACATGGAAGTGATTCCATTTTAAGATGATATAATTATAATGGTGGATCTGTGCAAATGAGAAATGATACACCCTGTCAAGTGAAAGGTAAAGGATCTATATTCTCGAATAACAAGATCAGATGTGAAAATTATTATTGGGTTAAATAACTTAACTATAATCTATTTAGTGTAGTACAATTGAACAATAAAGGTCACCGAGTTTCATTTGAGAAAATAAAAGTGAAAATCTATGATGATGCTAGAAAACTGATCGGTACTGGTGAACAATCCATAAGTAACTTATTTTTATCTAAATAATGTTGAAACTTCTTGTTTGTTGGCTAATAATGATGATGTTTGGTTATGGCACAAAATATTATTTTATGTGAATTTTGACAACATGGTAAAGATTAGTAAGAAAAGGAAAGTTAGAGGTTTACCGTGTTTGTCTAAGCCTGACCAAGTGATGTGCAAACAATGTCAAATGGGTAAAATGACAAAGTCTAGTTTTAAGAGAAAACAATAGTCATCTAATGAAATTTTGGATTTGGTTCATACTCATTTATGTGGTCCAATGAGAACTTTGAGCTAGTAAGGAGGTATATATTTTATCTTATTTGTTGATGAATTCTCTAGAATGATGCATGTCATGTTCTTAAAAGAAAAATCAAAAGATTTTCAAATGTTTAAGTGGTACAAGGAAAAAGTAGAGAAAGAAACTAGTAAGAAACTAAAATTCTTGAGGTGAGATAGAGGTGGTGAATTCATTTCAGATGAGTTTACTCACTTTTTTAATGAGCATGGAATAAAGAGACAGGTATCCGCACCAAGAACACCTAAGTAGAATGAGATTGCTGAAAGAAGGAATAGATCAATTGTTGATTGTGCTAGAACACTGATGATTGAAAAATATTTTGCACAAATTAACTAGACAGAGGTTGTCACTACTACTGTATTTACACTGAACTAAGTACAACTAAAGAAAGAGACAAATAAGACACCTTATGAGCTATGGTATGACTATACACCTAATGTGAGTTATTTCAAAATATTTAGAAGTAGACATTGTTACATTCTAAAGGATGATAGAAAAGGTAAATTTGATTCAAAAGGTGATGAGGCAATATTTCTAGGTTACTCTACTAGAAGTAAGGCTTTAAATGTTTGAACAACACTACTAACAAGATGATTGAAAGTGAAAATGTGAGAGTTTATGAGTTTTCTAAGAAGAATGGTGAAGAGAGAATGAAGGAACCAGAATATCTATGGTAGATTTTCTTACATAGAAGATCTTGACACTCTCCCTGAGAAACATCCTAGAGTCATTGAGTTATAGAATATTGCTACCTAGAAACAACAAAGAGCTATCGAAGAAAATGATGATCATGCATCGAGTGGAGAAAACCTTGAAGAATAGAGATCTAATCCTGTACTAGAAAAATATGTGAGGAGACACCATCCAGAAGATCAGATAATTGGAGACAAAAGAGTAGGAATGATGACAAGAAGTAAGTTAAGAAATAATACATTTTTGGTTTGTGAATTTGAAGCTAAAACTGGTAAATATGCATTGGAAAATGATGATTGGATTAAAGAAATGAATGAAAAAATTGAGAAATTATAGAAAAAAAGACATGGACATTTGCAATGAGACCTAAAGACAAAAATGTGATTGGCACCAAATAGATTTTGAGAAACAAATTGAATGAGAATGGAGATGTTACAAGAAATAAAGCAAGATTAGTTTACAAAGGTTATCCACAAGAAGAATGAATTGACTATGGAGAAACATTTGCACCTATTGCTAGACTTCAAGGAGTGAGAATACTACTTACATGTGCTTCTTACAAAAGATTTAAGGTATATCAAATGGATGTTAAATTTTCATTTCTAAATGGAATTCTTGAAGAAGAGGCATACATTGAACAACTTGAAGGTTTCATTGATCCTAATTAGAAGAATAGGGTTTACAAGATGCACAAGGCACTTTATGGACCAAAGCAACCACCAAGAGCTTGGTATGAAAGACTATATTCTTATCTTTTAAGAATTGAATTTTTTAGAACTAGTGATAACAACAATCTATATTTGAAATGTGAAACTGATGATAAGATTATTATTGCTGAAATATTTGTTGATGATATCATATTTGGAGGTCTTGATACTTTATGAAAATATTTTTCTAAAGAAATGAGTAAAGAGTTTGAAATGTCAATGTTTAGAGAGATTAAATTATTTCTTGGTTTAGAAATTCTACAACAAAAGGAAGGCATCTATATCACACAATCTCAATACATTAAGGAATTCTTGAAGACATTCGGTATGAAAGATTCAAAGATAGTTGGTACACCTATGGTAACTGAATGTAAGATGACCAAGGATGACAAGTCAAAATATGTAAATAAAACCTTATATAGACCTATGATTAGAAAATTGATGTATGTTGTGCATAGTAGACTAGATATTTCACATGTTGTTGGCATTGTAGCTAGATTTTCTACTAATCCTAAAGACACGCATATGATAGCTGTGAAAAGAATTTTGAGATATTTGAAGAACATTGAGAATTATGGTTTGTGGTATAAGAAAGAAGGAAATTTTGAACTTAAGGTTTATAATGATGGTGATTGGGCTGGAAATATTGATGATAGAGAAATCACTATCGGTGGAGCATTCTTTTTCAGGGAAAGATTAGTAACATGGATAACCAAGAAACAAGGATGCATTTCTCAGTCCAATGTTGAAGCTAAATATGTTGTTTTTACTGCTAATTATTCTAATAGTGCATGAATTAAACAATTATTGGAAGTATGAATTAAGAGGTCACTGATCCAGTGATAATATATTGTGACAATACAAGTGCTATTAACATTTCAAATAATCCAGTGATGCATGCAAAGACAAAACACATAGCTATAAAATATCATTACTTAAGGGAGAAAGTTCAAGAGAAATAGGTCACATTGGAATATGTGAAGTCACATGAACAGCTTGCTAATATATTCACAAAACCCTTACCAAAGGATATATTTGAATACTTGACAAGTAGACTAGGGGTCTATCCCCTGTCTAATAGTCACTAAGGTGATATGGGGTTGCATCAACATGTACTTTATCACAAGATCTAATGATGTTGATGCATGATGTTCACACTTTGGGATTTCTAAGGTTGTGAAGAAGATGGAAGACAAGCTAAAATAGAGAATATATGTACATGCAAGGTACAAGAATCAGAAAAGAAACTATAGAGATACGCATTTAGTTGTTGAAGAGATGATTACTTTTAAAATTGTTGTCAAAGGGAGAGATCATTATGAAATATTTAGGAGAGATGATAATATGGGAGAGATGATGAAATATCAATTAGAAATGAAGCTACTTAAAAGGGAGAGACAAATATATTATGTAGTGATTAAACGTATTAAATGCATAAGGTAAGGGAGAGATTACCAAGTCACAACATAAAGACCAAGATGTAAACACTTAAGATGTTTGGTATTCTATGACAATATGGTATATGAATATGAGATGTTTACATAAGTTATGACTATGGTATTCATTTGGTAACTTATTGATGAGTCAATGATAATATGATAGTGATTTGATTGGCTTACATGATTCTGTTAAGTATTTAAGATCAAGATTGTAAAAGTTAATATGGTCAATATATGAAAAACTTAGTGTATACCAAGCTAGTGTAGTGTACACTGAGTGTGGTATTAACAAAGAAAGATGTCACTGAAACATCATTGTATTTACCAAGCGGGAGAAATAAGGAGGAACATGTGATTGCCAACATGAGATAATGAGCTGGATGAATCTAGATGATTTTCATAGATAAAGATAAAGTTTGTTAAGAAGATCTATGACTAACAAAATTCAAGATTGATTAGCTAATGAAGATTGAAAATGTATTAAGGCACAAGTTCTGAGGAAGGTCAAAGACAAAAAATCAATGAACGAGATTAAGAGGAAAAATCTATGACTAAAAAGAAAATGATTTATGATGTCTATATAAGGAGAAAAGAAAATAAAAAAGAGCGATGTGCACGAGGAGAAGATTATATTCATGTGAAGCTAGTCAGACAGGTTGAAGTGGGAACTGAGTAATTTTGTATACAACACCGAGCATCAGAAGTAGATTAACCGAGTAGAACATAGTTGAAGGAAGAAGGAAATCGAAGAGATTATGATGACCAGAGTAATTTTGAGCTCAGCATAGATATGAATATCTACATTTAAGTGAAGCTGCATTTGAATAAGGTCATATATTGTTACTTTCCAACCTTTCCTATATACAAAATCTCTTAACTGAGTGAGACTTGATCGTCTTTGTTATTTAATTATGGCATTCAATGAATGTTGCTTGTTTCCTTGTTGAGCCAAGTGAATGTATGGTGACAAAGAACTATTAGTGATTAATCATCTAACAAGGTCACACCTTATAATGTGTTTTGTAACCTTTAATAGGGTTGGCTCTTAACCAAGCACACTTTAGAAGAGTGAATATTTTGAGTACTAGTCCCAAGTGATTTTTCCCTTAATAAGGTTTCCACATTAAAAATCAAGTGTCATATATGTATGCATGTGATTATTTTTTATTTTACATTGCACATTACAATTACTAGTTTGATCAGTATATACTAGATAATTTATCTAGCAGTCGGTAAATGAATCAGAAAGAGACAGTCAAGTGTTTATAGAGCTATTTTATATTATTTGTTGAAATTGGTTTTATACATCAGTGGAGGAATTTGGGACTGTAGGATAACTGGACTTAACTGATTCACCCCCCCTCTCATTTATCTAACAATTTGATAAATTAGAAAGCCTACCTCATTAGAGCCATGTTTAAAAGCCAAATTTGACCTTAGGTAGATTTCTTGAAGTGTTTTCTTATGAAAGACCAGTGAAATCATTCTCACATAGTTAAACCTTTATGTTTAGAGGTCATAATTAAAGAAAAGTGTTTTTGAGCTTGCTGCATTTGATGATACATGTTACAAAGAAGAAACATCCATTCAAATTTAATAAAAAGTTTTAAAATATTCCTAATTCAAAACAAAAATCATCAAGAGAGGAAAATTTCAATTAACTCAACTCTTGCTAATGTCAAGTTTCACTAGTTCTCATCTCTTAAATATATCTCTACAAGAATACGAAATGTGCATTAATCAGGAAATTCCCTACAAAGAATTCACTTTTCGATCTCTATTGGATGAAGAACATGAACAAGAAGAAATAATTCCCAATCTATTTGAAGAAAGATTTAATCCTATGGTGGGAAGTAATGATCACTATGATTTTGACCAATATCGAAACTATGAAGACAAAAATAAGAATCATCAAAGAAATTGAAGGAATGAAGAAGCCACCAAAGAAAGAGTTAATGAGGTAGCCCAAGATCCCTTATTCTTGAGAGTCATGGATAAAATTCTAGAAAGGGATAAATAAATACATCTCCTCAATTTATCTTAGGAGTTAAAATCCTCATGACTATGACACATCAACATTGAAGAAGGATGAGGAAGAAAAAATACATTAGGAGATATGAATAAACAACTCAAATTATTTCAAGCTCAAATTGATAGCATGAATAAGGCAATTGAACCCAAACCATTTTCAATTGAAGCCTTATGTCCTTTTCATTTTGATAAAAAATTGATCACGGTGCCTTTTCCTCCAAATGTGGTTTTTCCAAGATATGATAAGGACATGGGTAAATCTGACCCACAAGGCCACTTAAGAGAATTTTGTGATATAAGAACTGAGTTCATGAACAACACCACATACCTAATGAGGTTATTTCCAAGAAGCCTTGGAGGGAAAGATATTGACCCATTATTACTACAATATTGAGCATGAAATCACCATGTTGAACCTATGTAATACCAAAAAAAAATATGGTGAACCTTTTCAAAGCTTCCTCCAAAGATGGAGAATGGTTTTTACTCGATATCCAAGAACAATACATAAGAAAGAAACGATGGAGATTTTCATGAATAACTTGAGCATGGAAATGAATTATCGATTACAACTTCAATGTTCCCCTACCTTTGAGAAAATCATTTAAAATTGGATCAATATTGAAGAAGTATTATTAAAGAAAGGAGAAATCAAGCTTTTAAAGAGAACACATGCTTTTCTAACACTAATAATTTTTTTAATAATAATAGGGATGCTAATAAAAACAATGAAAAACCTAGGTTTTGGTTAAAGAATACCAACAAGAACCTTGTGAATGATGGGGTTGTGAAAGAAAACAACTCTAAAGCAACCCATTTTAATTTATCAAGTGGTTCTAGGGTATGTGTAGGATCATGGTATGCCAAACTAGGCCCTTAAGTGGCAATGAAAATTCAGAAAATCAAGTTTAGGCAAGTTGACATAAAAATTTGAACAAGTTATAAATATTATATCAAAAATATGTAAGAAGATAATCTGTAGAAAAATGAATTTAGTTTCTAAGATACTAGGCCTTTTTTGGAAAACAATTATTCTATATGTTGAAAATTTCAAGTTTCAATGTAGTAGTACAAAAATTTCAAGAAAAAAATAAGAAGTAGGTGTATGTCTGACCACATAAAACGCAATCAAATGATTTTTTTTTTTACAAGATTCTAGATATAAGTAGTAGACTCATGTCCATATGTGACACATATTTTTTTGTAATTTTTTTCCAAGTAAATAATTAATTATGATTTTTCTTCTACAACTTTTCCATAACACAAAAACTCTCGTGTCTAACCATGTTAACTTAGTCTAAACTTTATCAAATTGAAAAAACTTTAAATTTTTCTTGTAGTAGGAAAGTCATAGAATGTGACACATGTTTTGGATTTCAAAAATGTTATACAATTTGAAAGTTATAGCTATTTTTCAATAAATCTATCAATCAGGACTAGAAAGATAACAAGTAGGTGTATGTCTGACCACATCAAACAAAATCAAATGATAATATTTTTTATAAGATTCTAGATAAAAGTAGTAGACTCATGTTCGGATGTGATGCATATTTTTTGTATTTTTTTTGAAGTAAATAATTAATTATAATTTTTCTGCTACAAATTTTCCATAATATAAAAAATCTCATGTCTAACCACCTTAACTTAGTCAAATTGAAAGAATTGTTTATTATTATTGTATTGGGTGAAGGAAAAAATGTGATGTATATTTCAAATTTAAAAAATGTTATATTGTTTGAAAGTTATAGTTGTTTTTCAAAGAGTTTATCAATCAGGACTTCTTTTTCACATCGCCAGTTTTTGGCATACCATGATATTGCACATATCCTCTAATCAAGCCAATAATATCAATCAAACATCCAAGACCCCTTTTAATTATAATAATAGCTCTTTCAATAACCAAGGTACAAATAAGCCAAGAAATTTATTTAACACAACCCAAAGAAGGAAGTTCACACCCTTGGAAGAACCTTTGGAGAATGCATTAAGGACGTATATTGGTAATAAAATCATCATTTTTTTGGAATCAAGACCCTACGAACCACAAGTCAAACTATCATGGTGGAATGATGCCCATAATTGTGAATACCATCAAAATAAAGGGCATAAGACCAATGAGTGTACAAGACTCAAACATGTGGTGCAAGACTTGATAGATGATGGCATGATCAAAGTTGATGGTCCCCAAAATAATGAAGATCATATGGCATTCAAGACTCCTTTCTTAAATCATGAGAAATGTGAAACATCAAATTTGAATCAAAATAACAAAAGAGGGAATGCTAATGTCAATTTTGCACATACCTATTGTTGCCTGACTTTCAGTCACCCATTTTTTTGACAATGTCAGAGTCAAGTCAGGTCTGTTTTGTTAGTGTCTAGGTCTAGCTTCTCTCTAGGATAAGAGGTCTTTGTCGGGTATCCCTGTAATTGCTCCTTGCTTCAAGTCGGGTGGGTTGTGTTAAAATCTCTTCATTCTGGGTAGGTTGTAGATCCTAACCTGGAAAAGACTTGGTGCTCCTATTGATGATCTTTTTCAGAAGATGGAATGATGTTTGGGAGTCATAAGTTTTAGATATTCAAAAGAACTAGAGAAGATTCTTCATATGGATGATACATTGACAGGACCAGCATTGAAATGTTCAGATTTTACTCCATAGGATAGTGTTAAGAGGATCTCAAGATATTGTCCTAAAAGATTGAAGAATGGGAATTTAAAGTTATGGATGTCATCTCAGTTGCATCTCACATGATAGTATTATCCACAGGCCCAAGATATAAAGGGTGTTTACTTGGGAAGAACACATTGTTGATCCTAACATCAAACAGGTGTCAACATGATATCTACTACTTTGATTCAACTCTCAGAAGCATAACTTGGACAGTCATGAAGTGGATTATATTTAAGATCATTTGAAGTCTTTGAGAAAGGTTCAATCTGGTTATAATGAAAAGGGAACTCAATCCTCTCTTTTGATTAGTCTCTGATGTAGTTGGATGGACCCATTGATTATAACTATTGAAATTCATTATTTATAGTTTGATTGACTAGTTTGGTCAATTGGATGAATCCACTAATTTCAACAATCAAAGAAAATGGCAATGAGTCTATGTTGAATTATAATGAAATTGAGGGACATTGTCTGTAGTCATGAATGACTCAGTGACAAATTATAATTGCCTAAAGATGTGATTGATTTCTATCATAGTGATAAACATATGGATGATTATTGCAATCGGATGTGGTGTTGTAGAGCATAATGCACATCTATCCAATGCATTTTCCATAGTTGATAAAGTTGGTGCTTTCCATGTTATGAATGACAGAGCGGTCGTATGATCGCAAGAGATTAAAAAACACCATGAGATCATTCGACAATGGAAGCCCGTGCAGATAAGGAAAGTCAACAGAAAGACAGGAAAGGTTAAATAAAAAATATGTTGGATCCACGTGAGCCAATCATAGGGCGGTCACATGATCACATGAATTAAAATAATACCATGTGATCATGCAACAACAGAAGTCATCAAAGATGCTTGGCGGGATGAAGACATGTAGCTTGGTGGGTCCGGAAAGAGTTTGTTTGTGATACTACATCAACGGGTGCTGCTTTGTCGCTATGGTGTGGAAGATCCTTTGCAATGAAGTGGGATCTTGCCACATGTACATGTGGACCCCTTCATCAAAGTGCATTCTTATGCTTCAAATCGACGGCTCCCGCCATCCCGCTATGGTATCGGAGATCCTCCAAGGTAGAGCAGTCGCATGATCACAAGAGTTTAAAACATGCTATGCGATCATGCAAGATGAAGACACATGGAGTGGTGGGCCTAAGAGAGAGTATTTTCATTGAGCTTGGGTTAAAAGAGAGCATCATTTATTATTAAAGTATTCAATATCAATATGAGGATCGAGATTCCAAATCGGCGGTTCCTGCTTTGTCGCTAAGATGTGGAAGATTCATTGCAACTTAGCGGGATCCTTCCACATGGAGTGGTGGGTCCAGAGGCATTTATACCATGTGGCATTCTAAAGGAAGATCGACGGTCCCCACTTTGCCGATATGGTGTGGGAGATTGGTTGCGGCAAAGTGGGATTGTGACATGTGTCCAACGCACAAATAAAAAGCAATTAAAAGATTATAATTTTAAAAGTATTCGACATGAAAAAAGTTTGTTTCACACACAATGATGTCATGCCACATCTTTAAGCTCATGTTGATTGGTGAAAGCCTATTCATTTCACCTTCCCGAAGGCAGGATAGATGAAAATACATAGTCTTTTGGCTCTTTGAATTGTAGTTTTGAAAACTCTATATATACTACTTCATATTTCCATAAAAGTTGTATTTTGTAAACTCTATATATACTACTAAAAAAGTGAATGAGAAGGTCAGCAAACTTGGCATTGGAGTAGAGTAATTCTATTTGCTAAGCTTTATTTCATGTTTTTTGTGCCAATAGTTGTTCATTTGTATTTGAATAGATAGAACAGTTATATGTGAAGCTGTACTTGCTTACTGGATTCCATTTCATGTTGGTAATTGTAATGAAAGTAATTCTATTTACCTTTCATGTATGATTCTTCTCCTATTCATCTAGTTATTTAGATGCATCTGAATAGAAAGTACAATTGTATATGGAACTATGATTCCTGCTTGGATTCCATTTCATGTTAGTAATTGCAGCATAAGTAATTTCATTTACTATCCATGCATAATTCTACTTCTATTCTCCTTAGTAGGATATGCATTCTTAGAGTAGATAGATTTAGGTTAGAAGATAGACTTCATGATAATCTGTGATCAACATTCCATTGGGGATTATAGGTTATCCACTCTTATCCCTGCCAAAATTGTTTGTGCCTACAAAAAATTTGGTTAAAACTCATAAGGAATAATCTGATGATAGATAAAAACATATTCATTGAATATCAAACATAATCAGGGAGCTGTACCTATCAATTCAGAGGGCAGCTCCCTATCAATTCAGAGGGCAGTGATGGATGACATACACTGACCCATTTGTTGGTGAACATCCTCTTGTTCTCTCACCTTGGGTGTTAAGAAGAGTCAAAGATTATAAATCCAAAGGGAGGACACATTGTTAACCAACACCTATGAAAATACTATAAATTCTTTGATGGGGTATGAAAATATCATTAATGTCATAGTGGTGAAAGAGAAACAACAAGAAGAAACCTCTAATATTGTGACTAGGGGACAAGCGTCAAAAATCACCTTGCAAGGGACTACCCATAAAATTGTTTTACCATGTCAAACATCATCATCTTCAAAGAAATACAATCTTGTGGATCAACTCCAAAGAACTCCCGCACAAGTATCAATTTTAGAGTTGCTAAAACTTTCACCAATTCACAAAGAAATCTTGGAAAAGTTTCTTTTTGAGACCAATGTTCCACATAACTTGGATGTTAATAAATTTAAAAATATGGTTGGACACCTTATTGCACCACATTGCCTATCTTTTTCTGAACAAGATGACATGTCTTTGAATCATCCTCAAAATATCCCATTGCATATAGAGGTCTTGATACATAAACATCATGTATAAAGTGTCCTTATTGATGGAGAAGCCATAATAAATATATGTACCTTGATTCTTGTCAAAGCTTTAAAGGATATTATGAAGAAGTCATTGATCCTAAAAGAAAGATAACTATCAAATCTTATGATGATGAAGAAAGAACCTCCAAGAGAATAATAGTTCTTCCTATCCAAGTTTGTCCTATCAAAAAGAAACATTTTTCCAAGTGCTTGATTTAAGATTGACCTATAATATTTTTTTGGGGAGACCATGGATACATGAGATGCAAGAGGTACCTTGAATATACCATCAATGTCTAAAGTTTCCTTACATGGTCCAAGCAATTATGGTTAGTGGAGAATTGAATCCATTCCAATACTGCAATAACATCAAACATATAAATGACTCATTGGTTCTCGACAATAGTGAATGCACTAAATCAAGTCAAATGGGTCAAGGTAAAAGTTCAAAGGATGTTTCTCTAGCAAAAGGAAAAGGAAAGACAAAAGGGTAAGATACCCTTGGTAAGAAGAATTAAGACCAAACTAACTTAGCTACATCACCTAAAGGAAAGGAGAAAGATAGTTGGATGGATTCCAAGGAAAAAGAAGAAGAAGATAATTCAAAATTTTCTCAAATTGAAGCCAAAGATTATCAAAAGATGGACACAATGATGAAGAATTTTGAAAACCAATGCAAGATCAAGCAAAATGGTGTAGGCAAATATTCCTTATCAATGATGGATTTACCTCTTTCTCCTAGGTCCCATGGTAAACCATCTAGCTCCAATCCTCCCCAAAAGTAAAATGAACATTTTAAAATAGCTATTGCTTCCTCACCCATTGAAGAAGATGATAATGAGATATTGAAATGGCTATATAAAGGTGAAGAATCAACAAGTTCAAATTAGATAAAAAATGAAGAAAGGATTCAAAACATTAGAATTCCAGCACACCAATATGGAAAGGGATAAAAAATCATGCAAAAGATGGGATACAAAGGAAAAGGACCCTTGGGAAATAGAAAATCAAGGATTGGCTATCCTATTAATTCCCTCCATCCACTGCCTTATCCATACACTATCCATTATCCTATTTTATTCCATCCATTTTCACATATTTGATCTTGACATCCCTATCCTCCATCTCATAGTCCTCATCTTATTCATTCTCTTAATCAATCATTCATAATACTCTTTGAGTCCATACACCTTTTCATATCCTTGATCTTGATTATGCTATACATTTACTCCATCAATTATCTATTATTAAATTCTATATATATCCTCCATATCACTATCCCCTATCCTCTTCATACTGTCCATTTCATATCCCTTATCCATCTTCCTTCCACATTCATATCAATTGGTTTTCGACTTGACTAGGGGAAACATGTTGCTTTTCTTTCTATTTTTTGTGCACGCTTTCTTCTTTCTTATATGTATTAGTATTTTTTTCATCTATCATGGTATTTTTGTCTTATTGTCACAAGGGCATCATGGTCTTCTATATCATGGCATCATAGGCCATATAGTTGTATTAGACCAAGTTTTTAATCACATACTTGGCACATGGTCATCTTGGTTCCTCATACCTTAGTGCATAATATGTCAAGTACATGTTGGAAACTGCAATTGAAGCCATTTTTTTATTGTCATTGATGTCAAACCTTAACTGGTAAGACAAGTTGCTATTTGAGAAAGTACTATATCTATCAGTTGATGAGAAGGATTAGGGCAAGGTTGGTAACAATAGCACCTAGGGAAAGGTTGATTTATCTTGATACTTCAATGAGTACTTGATTATATGGCACAATGATAACACAATGTTATTTTTATTTAAGTAAGAAGAAAGACTAAAAAAGTAGGCTTAACTGAGAAAAAGTGAAAAAATCTAGTTTAAGCCAAGTGATGTTAGTGTCGACTAAGAGCTAGTATATGCCAAGTAAATTCAGTGTTGACCGAACATCAGTTTATTGCTGAGTGACAATATTTTTGGAGTGAGAGAATTGAAGAGGTGGTGAAGTTGCACAGTGATGACCGAGGAGTTGAAATAGTATTGACTGAGCATCAATAATTTACATTTGAGGAAGAATTTAGATTCCTAGCTGACATAATTGAATTCTTGGATAATGTAAAATGTGTTGACTTTATTTATAAAGTGTATCGAGCATTTAATGCATAGTAAATCATTTTATTGATATTTCAATAAGGAGATTGAATATTTTTCTAGAAGGATGGATGAAGAACTTAAATGTTGGAAGGATTTGATGGATCTGAACTAAACCTAAGATCTACGAAGGGGATTAAGTGGAAAAAGATAGATCTATCTGTTGAAGAGATATAAGATAACCTAAGCATGAGGTTGAGATAGGATGCTGGAAGTTGTTGATGTTATTGGCTGACACAGAAGAAAGGCTAAAGGTAAAGAGGTTGATCAGAGTTTTGATTTCTTGAAGGGATTTTGGAGAAGATCAGTGATGGAGATGGAAATGGTACTCAATCAGTAAGCCAACATATGTGTATGGAATTGGATCTAATTATTTTCAAAGTGAGTTGTATGTTTTTCAGATCAATACTGCTACTTTCTAACCATTGTATCAGTTAAATTGTTTAATCAAGGTTGACGTAATAGTCATTGTATAAATCCTTTAATAAAGGTTGCATTCTAAAGGAATGTATTTAAGTCCTCTAACAAGGGACACTCCTAACAGGGTGGTTGAAATCCTTTAATGGGGTCACACCTAACAGTGTGTTTTGTAATCCTTTGATAGGGTTGGCTTTTCATAGAGCTCACTTCAGAAGAGTGAACAATATTAATAATATTTTACAAAGTGGTTTTTCCAAAATTGGGTTTCCACTATAAATCCTGGTGTCAAACTTGTGTGAATGTTTTGGTGTTAAACATTTCTATCTTTTTCAAGTTAAATGCTATTGGATAGTGGACTACATTGTTGTCTATTTTTGGTATACATTTCTTTAATGACTGAGTAGTTTTGGTTGTTAGATCTGAAACTATTGAAGTGTTTGAGAGTTTATTTTATACATCTGGACATGAGAACAACTAATTCACCCCCACCTCTCTGTTATTCTATATCATATTAACAATTGGTATCAGAGCTGTTGGTGCTTACTTAAGTCAAGTTTGAAGGTACTTGAAGCAAATGATCAAGATGTATAAAAAAGAGGTACTGAAGCTGAATAAGGAGAACTTCCCTGCATGGTAGAGTTTGATGAAATTGCACCAGCTGGTATTGGTGACTCAGCAAAATATTATGTTGAAAATGACTATGTTACACCTACTACACCTTTGATTGCTGAGGAGATGAAAGCCAAATAGGAACACAACCAAGCAATGTTGGAGATTGCATCTGCCTTAAGCTATCCTAAATTTGAAGACATTAAAAATTGTACCACTGCAAAGAAAATGTGGGACACTCTTGAAAATATCTATGGTGGTGATGCAAATGTACTAAGGGAAAAAGCTAAAAGCCTGAGAGGTAAGTTTAATGAAATGAAAATTCAGGAAGGTGAGAATATTGCTCAATATTGTGGTAGAATCAAGGAGGTAGTAAATGCTATTAGAGGAGCTAATGGAAATATTGATGATGAAACTATTATTGGAAAATTTCAGAGAACTTTTCTTCCTATATATGCCATCAAAATTTTAGCAATTCAAGAATCTAGATGTAACCCTGGTAATGCTCTAACTTTGGAAAGTCTTGTTGGTAAGCTTACTGCTTTTGAGTTTTCTAACTATGATAACTATACTATTGCAAATGTTGAATCTGCATTCAAATCACAAATGGTTCTACATAAATCTAAGAAGGAAAAAGAAAAATGTGTAAGTGAAAGTGAAAGTGATACTAACACATCTGACAAAGAACTAGAGGATCTTGAAGCTCTTATGGCTAGAAGATTGAAGAGAGGAAAAGGAAAATATAAAGGTAAACTTCCTATCATATATTTTTCATGTAACAAAGTTGGTTATATAGCTACAAGATGTCCTGAGAGGGATGACAAGGATAAGGAAAGAGAGAGAAAGTAGAAGGATAAGAGAGAAAATAGTAGTTACTAAAGGTACAAGAACTACAAGGACAAAGGTAAGAAATCCTTCTATATTGCTAAAGAAGAAACTAACACTGATGATGATGATTTTGATATTGAAGTAGTCTATGTTGCTATGAAAGATGATTCTGATGAAGATGATAAAATTGCACTTGTTTCTTATGTGAGAAAAGGTGATAAATGGATTATTGATAGTGGTTTCTCACATCACATGACTGGTGAAAAAAGTAAATTGATACCCTAGATCATTACAAAGGTAGAAGTGTTAAGTTTGGTAATGGTGCACCATGTCCTGTAAAGGGTAACAGTTTGATTAAGCTGACATATAAAATTACTTGTGAAAATGATTATTTGATTGAAGGTCTTAACTATAATTTTCTAAGTGTTGCACAGCTTAATAGCACTGGTTACCAAGTGGAATTTCATCACAGAAAGGCTAAAATATTTGATGCCATTGGTGACCTAATTGGCAGTGGAGAGTAGATTAAAGGTAATTTGTTCTATCTAGATTTATCTAAAGAGACATGCTTGATTGCACAATTTGATGATGTTTGGTTATGGTATAAGAGGTTATGTCATGTTAACTTTGACAATCTGGTGAATATTAGTAAAAAGAAAAAAGTTAGAGCTTTTCTGAGACTAAAGAAACTAGATAATGTGATGTGCAAATAATGTCAACTGGGAAAAATGACAAAATCTAGTTTCAAGAGAAAAACTTTTACTTTTGAAAATGTTTTAGATCTAGTTCATACTGACCTTTGTGGACCTATGGGTTTACAAAGATATTGTGGTGCTAAATACTTTATTCTCTTTGTTGATGATTACACTAGGATGATGATTGTAATGTTTTTGAAAGAGAAATATGATACATTTCAGTTGTTTAAGTTGTATTTGGCTAAGGTTGAAAAGGAGATAGGTGGGAACCTGAAATGTATGAGATCTAACTGAGGTGGAGAATTTATATCAAATGAGTTCAATCTATTCTTCAATGATAAAGGAATCAAGAGATAGATGTGTGCACCTAGAAGACCTCCATAGAATGGTATAGCTAAGAGAAGGAACAAATCTATCATGGATTGTGCAAGGACACTAATGATTGAGAAGAATGTTGCACAAAAATACTGGAGAGAAGTTGTAAGTACAACTATTTGTACCTTAAACCAAGTACAAGTAAAAAAAGGTAAAAATGTTACACCATATGAATTATGGCACGGCTATGCACCTAATATAAAATACTTTAGAACTTTTGGGAGAAAATGCTATATACTAAAAGACAATAGGAATAAAAAGTTTGATTCTAAAAGTGATGAGGGCATATTCCTAGGTTATTCCACAAAAAGTAAAGCTTACAAGTGTTTAAACTCTAACACTAAAAAAATTGTGGAAAGTGCAAATGTGAAAGTTGATGAATTTGTAGAGAAAAATGAATAGGAGAGTAAAAGAGAACCTGAAGACTATAGATCTTTTGTCTATATGGAAGAAGGAGAGGAGAGTAATACACCTGTAACTGATGCAGAGTCTCGGGTAAGAAATGTCAAGCATTAGGAAGGAATTGCCGAGCATCAGGAAGATAATGTCAAGCATTAGGAGGATGTTACCGATCATCAGGAAGAGGTTTCCAAGAAATTAGAGGATGAATTTGATAATCTTATTGATGAACCTGAAGAGCAAGGAGAAAAGAAAACTAAACCTACTCTGGCACAATATGTAAGAAGACATCACAAGCCTGAGAAAATCATTGGAGATAAAGATACTAGAGTTCTAACCAAAAGTAAGTTGAGAGACCCTACATGTTTGTTATGTAAGTTTGAGCCTAAGACAACAAGGGAGGCATTAGAAAATGAAGACTAGATTCAAGCCATGAATGAGGAAATAGACCAAATAGAAAATAATGATACCTATAGTCTAGTGCCAAGACCAAAAAACAAAAATGTCATTGGAACAAAATGGGTATTCAGAAATAAGCTTAATGAATATGGACAAATCACAAGGAACAAAGAAAGGCTGGTATGCAAGGGTTATGCTCAAGAAGAAGGAATAGACTATGGGGAGACATTTTCCCCTATAGCAAGATTAGGAGTAAGGACTCTACTTGCATATGATGCTTACAGAGATTTCAAGGTATACCAAATGGATGTCAAATCTGCATGTTTAAATGGTATATTGGAAGAAGAAGTATACATTGAACAACCTAAAGGATTTGTTGATCCAAAAAAGAGAAATATGGTTTGCAAGGTGAACAAAGCACTGTATGGATTGAAGCATGACCCTAGAGCATGGTATGAGAGGCTGCACAATTACTTGATACAGATTGGATTCTCAAGGAAAAATGACACCAACTATCTGTACATGAAAGATGAAAATGGTAAAGGGATTTTGTTAGATAAAATATTTGTACATGATATCATATTTGGAGGAAAAGATGCCCTATGTAAGAAATTTTCAAATGAGATCCTATGCAAACTGAGTTTGAAATGTCTATGTTTGGTGAGATAAAATTCTTTGTTGGTTTACAAGTCTATCAGATGGAGAAAGGTATTTTTATCACACAGTCTAAATATATTAAAGAGATACTAAAAAACTTTGAGATGGAGGATTCAAGGCCAGTAAGTACTCCCATGGCTACTGGAAAGAAATTGTCTAAGAATGATGACACTACTAAAGTGAACCAAACTCTATACAGATCCTGTTGGCATTAAGCAGGATTGCCACTAGTGACAACACTTATTTGCATTCTGAGTGCAAACTGAGCAGAACAGTGCAAACCGAGCAGGATAGTGCAAACCAAGTAGAACAGTGTAAACCGAGCAGAACAGTGCAAACCAAGCAGAACAGTGCAAACTGAGCAGAACAGTGCAAACCGAGCAGGATAGTGCAAACCAAGCAGGACAGTGTAAACTGAGTAACATTATGTCTATCGAGTCACAGGTATTTACCGAGTTCAAAACTTATCGAGTGGTTAGTATGAACCATGCCTTCACTTCTACCGAGTGCATGATGATGCTGAGTAATGCAATGGATGTTGAGTATCAGAAAGTCACCGAGTTAGTTTTCAAGAACCGTGTAACCATACTTGGGCTGACTTAGTAGCACTTATGTTTATTTGTCAAGCCGACTTTGTAATTGTAATTGTAATTAATTTTTTAGACTTGTATATAAACAATGTTGTAAAAATACCAAAAAGTAATGAGTATGAATATGAAATAGAAGAGAAAAGCAGAGATAAGTGAATTACAAAGGGCTACAGCAGTATAAGAAGTAGCAAAGATAAATCCATCATAGAAGGTGATCAGTACATCAGCGAATCTCATTCAGCAATCCAGTTGCAAAGTAAGAGATCTACTATTTCATCCTAACAGGTGAATCAGCTTGAAATCCTTTAACCGGGTAGACTTAACAGTCTTTGTAAAATCTCTTAACTGAGTGCATACTTCATTGTATGTTTGTAAAACCTCTAACAAGGTGGACCTAGCAGTCCTTATTGCTCCTAGCAGGGCAGATCATTAGAAGTGATCAATGTAAGCCTTAACCGGCCAACTTTATACTGCAATACTAAAGCTTTGTGGGTTTCATCCCCACCCCAGTTTTACTTTCTTTTGGAAGGTTTCTGGGTAACCAAATCTATGTGTCATTGTTGTGAATGCTTTTAAGTTTCATGCTTTCTATATGCATAAGGATAAAGTGAACTATATGTTAATACGTCTGTTATTGAAAGAAAATTTGGAGTTACTGATTCACCCCTCCCCTCTAAGTAACTTGGTTAATTCTTGAATATTTCCAACAATTGGTATCAGAGCTGTATTGGTTCTCAAGATAAAGCTTAACTAGCTTGAGCAAAGATCCAGGACAATGGAGGTATTCAAACTGAACAAGGTGATTGAAAATGAAAAGCTAGATCTGGAAGTGGCCATAGCTAAACTTAAAGAAGCAAAAGAACATCTTTCCCAATCCCTAAGAAGAAGGAAGGAACTTGCAAATCAGATGAATGATCAGAATTACATTGAAGAAAAGATTGAAGATCTTTTTCCCTCAGATAGCTCAGATGAAGCAAACGATGCTGTCAAAGAACTCTTAGAAAAGAATGGGTCTCTGTAGGAAGAAGTGAGAAAATTAAAAAGAGAACAAGAACTACACTCAACAAGATTTTGTGAGATCTTAGAACAAAGAAACAAGTTAAAAGATGAATTAGATGGAAGGAACAATGAAGTCCAAAATAAAACCCTTCAGCTAGAAAACCTAATTGATCAAATCTCCCATACAAATGAGGAAATTCTGACTCTAAGTTCAAAAATAGAAAGCACAAGAGAAGAACTAAGATCTAAAAAGCAAATCAATCTAAGATTGATGGATGACCTAAACACCGAAAAACAAATCAATGAAAGAATGTTGAAAAGCCAAGAAGACTTAAATCAGCTGTATGATCGAAATCTTCATAGGCAAAAAGGAAAAGCAGGACTTGGATACAAAGGAGAAGGTGAATCTTCTAAGCAAGGTAATCAAAGAAATCAGAAACCTACTTGTAATCATTGTGGTAAAATAGGACATACTTCAAATAAATGTTGGAGCAATGAAAAAGCATAATTCAATAGAAAATGCTACAACTGCAATCAGCATGGTCACAAAGCAAATGAATGCAAGGAAAAACCAAGATTCAAAGGTAATTGTCACAAATGCAACAAATAAGGTCACAAGGCATTCGAGTGTAGATCCAAAACATTCAATCCAGCAGAACAAATTATGAAAGCAATGTTTGGATGGGATTACAACACCTGGTGTAGATGTCATTAATGTGGAGAATATGGACACATTGGCATGAACTGCATAAAACATCATCTAAGGAAAAGAGATACAACCATAAGATGTTTCAAATGCACTAAACTTGGTCATATAGCCAGAAATTGCATGAATGCTAGTGAAGTTGAAGATGGAAAGAAGAATGAAGCAACTAAGGTCAGGAAACAGATGAGACAACAGTGGGTTCCTAAATCTATCGAGCAAACCAGTCCAAGTAATGGAATGGGTGGCTCTACCGACTCAAACTAAATTCTCAAGAGAGCATTGGAATTGTATTCTCATAGACAAATTTCAAGCAGTTCCAAAACCGAATTAAAAGAAAGATCTAAATCGGCATACAAGATGCAATAAGATCATAGGAAGGTCGGTATCAGTTTTCACCGAGCGAGGTCAGGAGCGGTCTAATATGATTACTGAGGGAGGTCGGAGCAATATGAATTCTTGAGTTCACCGAGTTGCGAAGTCTTTACCAAGCATTTAATTCATAGTGGGTGACAGTCTGTCGGAATTCATACCCTAATTTGTACTAAGCATTAATGACAGAGTTGTAAACAAAAGGCAAGAAATCAAACTCATTCTTCACCGTGAACTTTAGCATTTTGAGAGCAGAAAATTTCCAGAGCAATCCAGTGATTCAAATACTTTTGCGAAAAGAATTCTTTGTGAGCTACCATGGCATCATCCAGTGCTTCAGCGATGAAAGGAATAGAAATGATAATTAAAGGAGAATGGAGAGCACCAGATTTCAAACTCATGCCCGCAATTGCAGTAGCCCTAGACCCAAACGAAGCTCAATCTCAGATTCCTCCTAAGGTACTACTTGTTAACGATATTCACAATCATTTTAATTGTGCAATTCAAGAGATGGGAAACCTAGAGCTAGATATTGTGCATAAGGAACTGTGTGTGAATGGTGTTCTAAAACCGGAGCACAAACATCTGGAAGACAAGGGATTAGTTCACATTACACATTTACCTCGAAACTTTTAGGAGAAATGGGTTAGATACATTCTCAGCCGTGTACACAAAGGCAAGATTTGGCTTGAGCAACCCATAGAGATCACTAAGAAGATGATTCACCAAATCATCGGTCTTCCCATGTTAAAAAAAGTTAAAGCTACCAAAACCCTAGGTCGGCTGGAGCTGGAGAAGAAAACCCTAGCCGAGTGGGATGGCAGAGGCATGGAAGTAAGTAGCATTACTGATGCTGAACTGAAGTTTGGAACACACATCATTGCCCATAAAACATACAGTTCAAGTCGACAGAATAGTGTTTCCTGTGAAGCCATTGAGCTAGCATACAAGATGGTAAAGAATAATTTATCATTTGACCTTCCAGATTTGTTGTTAAAACAGTTTAACAAGAACATGGAAAGCATTCAAACTTCCAAAAACAATCCATGTAAGTTTGGATCTCTACTGGTCTGTTTATTTTTCTATGTTTAAAAATTCTTCCCTTCCAAAGGAAAAGTAGTATGGAGAAAAGATGTGCCATTTTTGTATGAGATAAATGAATATATTTCAGAAATGGGTGAAAATTTTGATAACATCATGGATAGTTATTTTGAGTCTTTCAAGGAGAAAATGAACGACAGATTCTGGATTCCACAGAAGTTGGTGGAGGATTATAAGGATGATATTTGTTTTATGGTGGACTACGACAGAGTATACATTCAAGCAGCTAAACTGAGGATTGTACATGTAAAACCTCTTCCTTATGAGGTAAACATTGATGAAACAAAGAATATCATTGAAGCCCTCCTTAATCAGCCTGTTAATCCCAAAGCTCCATATTTTGGAACATATGAAGAAGCAAAAGTGAGAATTGAATTAAGCATAAAGCTTCCACAAGCAGTAAATAAAGGAAAAAAGAGGATAGCCAAAATGCAAATGCTAACCGAGGACAAAGGAGAAGACACTGAAGAAGAAGAGGAAAAGGATGAGAAAACAGAGGAACCAGAATCTGCAAAGAAGAAAGGAAAGGTATTCATCACCAAGGTACCTAAGCCTCCCACTATCGTATTTACAAGGAGAAGTCCAAGGGGTAAGGTAGACAAAAAGGACAAAGATATAATATTCAAAAGGCCTCCTCTAACCCTTCAAGAGAAGATCAAACTTTTGAGAGAAGGATCAGGATCTGGAGTAAGTAATATAAAATCTTTAAAATATGAAACAAGATCGGAAACAGAACAAAAGGAGATTGAAGATGCTGTCATTGAAAAGATGGGACAGTGGAAATACTCTCCTAATGAAATAGCCCCACAAATTCTAGCAGCTTTATTAGATCCAATAAAAATGAGATGGACCAATGCAAAGCAAACTGTAAAAGACATATTTGATCAAACCCTGAGACAGTTAATGCCGAGCTTGAAAAATGATGAAATAAAGAAGGCATTGAAGGAGAATGAAAATAAGATGACACTAAAGTTCAATACTTGTTTAATTCTGATTAACAATATTGAATCGATTGTGAAGACTGTAAATGCCACATGGAAGAACATATACCATCTTCACCAACCGAGTACTGAAACAGTTATAATAAAAGACATTGAAGATGACAGTGATGAACAGGAAGAAGCCACTGAGGTAGATGATATTGTGAGGATAGTCGCAGAAGTCATTGCATCACTTCCTACCTCTCCAGTAAAAGTTACTACATCTAGCCCGAAGACACCTTCAAGCATGGTTGTGACAACTTCAACATTTGTCCAATCACCTATAGCAACAATAGAAGCAACTACCATTTCTTCTACCGAGTTGCAGTCTCCTATTTCATCAAGTTTTCCAGCAGTAAGTATTCCAATTTTTGATTCTACAAGTGTAAATACTTTAAGTTCTCTAGTAGATAGTATACCATTCTCTATAGCCAGTCCTACTATATCTACTGTCACTACTACTAAGGCATTAAGTATAGATAAGCCTAAGGCTCAACCGAGTATAAGATTTTTGGGCAAGAATATAGTAGAGGATATAGACCTAGATGAGGATTCATCTGGGACAAACAAGTTAGTTGAAAAAGTTGAGAATAAATTCAACAATAAAGTGCTTGAGCACATTGCTCAACACATAGCTATTAATCAAGTAGAATTGTCTTTAGTTTTGAGAAACATTGAATCTTCCTATTCGAATGTTACCTCTCTTTTGGCCAGACTATGCAATGTTGCCGAGTTCACCAAGGATGTCAAGGATAAAATAAATAAAATTGATGAGGATTTGAAGATTAGCATACAAAAGTTGCAACTTGAACCAAGTTCAAACTCTGCTCATCACATGAAAATCTCATTCCTATCAAATATGCAGTCAGAACTACTGAAAGAAGACACAAGGATCTAGTCCACACTGCTAGACATTCAGAACATGATCCTTCCCATCATGAATACAATGTATAAGCACATTGAACATTCCAAAACATTAATTCATGACAATCAGTTCTCAATAGTAGATCACATGATTACACTCTCTGCAGAAGTCCAAATTGCAATCCAAACATGCAAGATTCTGCAAGAAAATTGGGACAGAACCTTAGCACTGATAATGAAGGTACATTCTATTTTTCTATCAAATTTTGGATTCTCCCTGTAAAACACTTGTATATACACCTTTGGCATTATCGCCAAAAAGGGGGAGATAATTTATAAAGCCCTATGACAAAGACAAATTTTGAAAAATCAAAATAAATCTTAGCATGGTTCATGTATATAAGTTTTGGGCAATAAGTGTTTTTGTCACTAATGCCAAAGGGGGAGATTGTTGGCATTAAGCAGGATTGCCACTAGTGACAACACTTATTTGCATTCTGAGTGCAAATTGAGCAGAACAGTGCAAACTGAGCAGGACAGTGCAAACCGAGCAGAACAATGTAAACCGAGCAGAACAGTGAAAATCAAGCAGAACAGTGCAAACCGAGCAGAACAATGCAAACTGAGTAGGATAGTGCAAACTAAGCAGGACAGTGTAAACCAAGTAACATTATGTCTACCGAGTCATAGGTATTTACCAAGTTCAAAACTTACTAAGTGGTTAGTATGAACCGTACCTTCACTTCTACCAAGTGCATGATGATGCCGAGTAATGTAGTGGACGCCGAGTATCAGAAAGTCACCGAGTTAGTTTGTAGGAACCGTGTAACCATACTTGGGCTGACTTAGTAGCACTTATGTTTATTTGTCAAGCCAACTTTGTAATTGTAATTGTAATTAATTGTTTAGACTTGTATATAAACAATGTTGTAAAAATACCAAAAAGTAATGAGTATGAATATGAAATAGAAGAGAAAAGAAGAGATAAGTGAATTACAAAGGGCTACAGTAGTATAAGAAGTAGCAAAGATAAATCCATCATAGAAGGTGATCAGTACATCAGCGAATCTCATTCAGCAATCTAGTTGCAAAGTAAGAGATCTACTGTTTCATCCTAACAGGTGAATCAGCTTGAAATCCTTTAATCGGGTAGACTTAACAGTCTTTGTAAAATCTCTTAACCGAGTGCATACTTCATTGTATGTTTGTAAAACCTCTAACAAGGTGGACCTAGCAGTCCTTATTGCTCCTAGCAGGGTAGATCATCAGAAGTGATCAATGTAAGCCTTAACCGGCCAACTTTATACTGCAGTACTAAAGCTTTGTGGGTTTCATCCCCACCCCAGTTTTACTTTCTTTTGGAAGGTTTCTAGGTAACCAAATCTATGTGTCATTGTTGTGAATGCTTTTAAGTTTCATGCTTTCTATATGCATAAGGATAAAGTGAACTATATGTTAATACATCTATTATTGAAAGAAAATTTGGAGTTACTGATTCACCCCTCCCCTCTCAGTAACTTGGTTAATTCCTGAATATTTCCAATAGATCCATGATTGGAAAGTTGCAATATGTTGTTCACAGTAGACTGGATATTTCTCTAGTAGTTGGTATTGTGGGAAGATTCTCTGCCAATCCTAAGGAAAGTCATATGGTGGCTGTGAAGAGAATAATGAGATATTTGGAAGGAACAAAAGACTATGGACTATACTACAAGAAGCATGAAAATTTTGAACTGAGAGTCTACATTGACACAGATTGGGAAGGAAATGTTGATGATAGAAAATGTACTAGTGGTGGATCTTTCTTTCTTGGACAAAGATTAGTTTCCTAAACAAGCAAGAAACAAAATTGCATTTCCCAATCTACAACTGAAGCCAAGTATGTGGCAGCTGTAGTGAACTGTTCTAACTTGGTATGGATCAAGCAATTGTTGAAAGACATGAAAGAGGAAATCACTAAACCAGTTGTCATATACTGTGACAACACAAGTTCTATCAACATATCAAAGTACCCAATGATGCACACAAATACCAAACATATTGCTATCAAATATCATTATTTGAGGGAATCGGTACAAGATAAAGAGGTGAGAATGGAATATGTGAACACAAAGGAACAAATAGCAGACATATTCACAAAAGATTTACCTAAGAATGCTCATGAATATCTTAGAGAAAAATTAGGGGTGCTTCCCCTAATTGAGACTACCTAGTCAAGCTAGGAGCACTGCATCAAATGTGCTACACAAAAAACTGACAAATTGATGCAGAAAAAGTCACACTTTAGGAATGGCCTAGAGTTGTGAAGAGCACATCAAAGATGATAATCAGTCATAAGAAAAGATGACAAAGGAAGAAATATTGTTACTGAGCTATTAAGTTGATATCTACATATGAAAGATGCAAGTTCTAGTTGTTGCTTTAGCATTATTGTCAAAGAGGGGCACAATTCAGATGAAAACACATGGAAGATCAAGAAAGAGAGAGATTTAGAGGAAAAGAGGAACATAAAAGATTTAGAGGGAGTTAGTGTGTGGTCAGTCAAGCAAGCTAGCAGAGTGATTCAAAATCAGAATAAAGCTAAGGATATTACAAATGTTTCTAATGAGAAGACAAACTTTTGATTGATTGGTGAATCATGTGTTGTTCATATGGTGTTGCCATCAATGCCAAAGTGGGAGATTGTTGAAAACTATAATTGAAGCAATTCTTGTATTGTCATTGATTTCAAACCTTAACTGGTAAGACAAGTTGCTATCTAAGAAAGTATTATATCTATCAATTGATGAGAAAGATTAGGGCAAGGTTGGTAACAATAGCACCCAGGGAAAGGTTGAGTTATCTTGATACTTCAATGAGTACTTGATTATATGGAAGAATGATAACACAATGTATTTTTTATTTAAGTAAGAAGAAATACTCAACAAGTAGGCTTAACCAAGAAAAAGTGAAGAAATCTAGTTTAAGCCAAGTGATGTTAGTGTCGACTGAGAGCCAGTATATGCCGAGTAAATTCAGTGTTGACTGAACATCAGTTTACTACCGAGTGACAGTATTTTCTGAGTGAGAAAGTTGAAGAGGTGGCCGAGTTGCATAGTGACGACCAAGGAAATGAAACAGTATTGACCAAGTGTCAGTAATTTACATTTGAGGAAGAATTTAGATTCCTAGCCAACATAGTTGAATTCCTGGATTATGTAAAATTTGTCAACTTTATTTATAAAGTGTATGGAGTATTTAATGCATAGTAAATCATTATATTGAGATTTCAATAAGGATATTGAAGATTTTTCTAGAAGGATGGTTGAAGAAATTAAATGTTGGAAGGATTCGATGGATCTGACCTAAAACTAAGATCTCTGGAGGAGATTAAGAGAAAAAAGAGAGATCTATCTGTTGAAGAGATATAAGATAACCTAAGCATGAGGTTGAGATAGGATGCTGGAAGTTGTTGATGTTATTGACTGACAAAGTAGAAAGGCTAAAGGTGAAGAGCTTGATCATAGTTGTGATTTCTTGAAGGGATTTCTAAGAAGATCAGTGATGGAGATGGAAGTGGTACTCAGTCAGTAAGACAACATCTATGTACGGAATTGGATCTAATTATTTTGAAAGTGAGTTGTATGTTTTTTAGATCAATACTACCACTACTTTCTAACCATTGTATCAGTTAAATCCTTAAATCAAGGTTGACCTAATAGTCATTGTATAAATCCTTTAATCATGGTTGTATTCTAAAGGAATGTACTTAAGTCCTCTAACAAGGTGCACTCCTAACAAGGTGGTTGAAATTCTTTAACAAGGTCACACCTAAAAGTGTGTTTTGTAAACCTTTGATAGGGTTGGCTTTTCATAGAGCCCACTTCAGAAGAGTGAACAATATCAATAACATGTTACAAAGTGGTTTTTCCCAAAAAGGGTTTCCACTATAAATCCTGGTGTTAAACTTGTGTGAATGTTTTGGTGTTAAATATTTCTGTGTTTTGCAAGTTATATGCTATTGGATAGTGGACTGCATTATTGTCTATTGCTGTTATACATTTCTTTAATGACTAAGTAGTTTTGGTTGTTAGATCTGAAACTGTTGAAGTGTTTGAGAGTTTGTTTTATACATCTGGACCTGAGAACAACTGATTCATGCCCCTTCTCTATTGTTCTTAATCATATTAACAGTACAATATCAAAACTAGGATGTTCTCTCTCTTTTAACACAATACAATCCCTGATATCCTTTTGCATTTAGTTAGTTTTATTTTTCATTTTGCATTGAGGCTCCTATTCATTTCATATCCCTACCATATTTGTTCTCCTCCTATTCATTTTAAGAGAACACCCATGTTCTCTAAACCTACATGTCCTCTCAAAGGGGCATACCACTACCTCATCTTCATCCTTCCTCATCCTTCTATTATTGGGGCATCTTCCTTTTTTTTTTCTTTAACGTGATGTCAATTTCGATATTGCATTAGAGAGGGGTAAATTGCAGACACCTAAAATTGTCCATTCACATTCTAATATTAAATTTTATTAATATTTTCTCCTAACATTATAGTTGAATTATTAATTAACTATATTTTTATATTCCTCTATTTATTTAATTAAATAAATCCATTTTCTCTTTGTATTTAAATTTTATTTAAAAACTATAATATATTAAGTTCAATTTAATAGATTATCCCTCCATTTCTTAATATAAAATAAATTTTATTTATTTTATTTTTTCACTAGCGTAAAGTTCTTCTAAACCTTAATTAAATTAAAATTATTTTAATTTAATCCTCTTTTCCTTTTTTTAATAATCTTACCTTTTACTAATATTCCTCTAATCTTGATTAAAAGATGGATTACCTCTAATCATGTGCACAATCACCTTTTCCAAGGTGACAACCCCTCCATCTCTTTTTTCCACTAATGATTTTCATATCACATGTTAGGTAATGGAATGAATCTAGTTTTATTTCAATCTTACATTCTTATCTTACATTATCATTTTCATCCTAACTAGTTATTATCTCTTGCATTTGCATTTTTTTAGAAATAGACCTTGCATTTTCATTTCATCATCATTTTGTGAAGATTGGGGCAGTTTCCTCATACTTGTTCTCAATCATTCACTCATATATCATAGTAGGATTTATTGTATTGTGTTAAGAGAGCATACCCACAAAAATATCTAAGAGAAAATCAAATAATGTTTTGGGTACCCTTGTTTTAGTTCATCGGAGGTTGTAGTGGAAATTTGGTTGAATTACAAGTTATTTAGCATGCTCATTCTTACTTAAATGATTAGTATTTATTGTGTTGTCATGCTTTTATTTGTGGTGCAGTTCCAGGGATTTTCAATGCATAGAATATCATTCCTTCATCCTACTTCTTGTTGACATAAATCTACATAATACCCTCAATTTATAAAAGAGAACACACGCACCTATGCTTATTACCAGAGCTTGTAATTATAATGAATTGATCAAGTTACTTCATATCAAATTCCCATCATACTTATATGTAGACACTTAAAATATTTTTAGTTCAATCAAATAGTATTTTTCCATGGAAGAAAATCTCCAATGATAAATATGTTAGGAATAGTATGAAGAGATAACTGAGAGGGGGAGGGAGGGGTGAATCAATTATCTACAAGTTTCAATTCTTTATCCAATTAAGTATACTTAAACATAAAGCATAAACACAATGAAAGAACACTTGAACACAACACAATATTTTGGTTACGGGAAAACCCAAATAGGTAAAAACCCCAATGGGAATTGACACCCACTAATATTCTGCACTAGTGTATAATGATCCTTGTTAGAAGATCCTTTACCCTGTTAGGAGTAGCTTTACAATATATTAAGTATAGTAGACTTGGTAAAGGGTCGGACCCTGTTAGGAGTAGCTTTACAATTTATTAAGTATAGTAGACCTAGTAAAGGGTCAGACCCTATTAGGAGTCTTTTATAATTGTCCCTATTAGGGGAGAGGACACACTATCCAAGAGCTCACTTCTCAAAGGGGTGAAGGCTACAACCTTTTGAATAACATAAACAAACTATATCTGGATCTTGGTGAACTGTGCTTTGACCTGCTATCTAGATCAGTTCCAATGTATAGCACAAATACTTTACTTGGTCACATAGTCCTTCTTTTGATGGCTCAACACTTCGTACACTCTGCTATGCTCTTCTTAATCAACCATGAGCCACACTTAAGCAATCACAAATGACTGCCTATAAATGTCTTTTCTCTAAATGATATAATTAAGTCAGCCTATTAGAACCACCTTGAAATCATATTAGAGAAACCATAAAAAACTAAAATAAACATTTTTTTGGCTCTACTATGCATGCAATACATTTTGGGACCTGTACATTAAGATAATTGTAGACACACACTACACACTGTCGGCTCTACCAAAATAACTTTATCTTTCTCCTCAAGATAAATTAACTCATGCACTATTAACCAAAAATCAATAACACTTCTCTAAGCTTAACTCCAAGGGTGAATATGCTAAAGAAAGGTGCAGCTCAAGAACTAATAAATTCTCTATCAGCTCTCCTGAACAAATAGAGGAAACTACTACTAGCGAATAGCGACTGCATAGCTTCACTTCTAATGAATATCAGACTATGCATCCATAACTAAAATATCACTAACATGTCTTCAACATATATCCAAATGTGCAAGGCTCCATGATAACTATATGCACAACCATACATAGAATACTACTTGTTACTCTATCAAGAACACTGCCGAGACCAACTGCAATATAACTTTTTACTAATAGTTAACCTCTGTGGCCATGATATCATGCTAATATCATGTCCGTACATCATATACTGAAAGCTTATTGCATAAGACTTCCACACATGCTACTTTCCATATGTTTTCATCAATGACAAACATACAGTCAGTACTGGCCTGCTGGCAAATCTCCAACAATCTCCCCCTTTGGCATTGATGGCAACATGTGGAATGAAAAAATAATACCAACCGAATAGAACATTTCTTTCATTACATTCTCCATTTCCTCATCAAATCTCCCCCAAAGATGAATCCTCTATCTACTATAATATTTTCTAATATTCTCCAGTTCCTCAATTGATCTGCTATCATACTTGAATACTACTTCCCCTTAGTATATTACTCCTCCTTTTGCTTCTATTTTTCATGACTCTATATATTTCTCCCTCTTTAACATCAATGGAAAAGGGCACCATTCATTTTAAGCACTGATACTACTCTTGAGGTAGAGTAGTCAACCTTCCATTAGTCCCTAAGGACTAATGCCTTTGATTCTTTCTTCTAAGTGAAATCAGGGAAGGGAATTACTTCCAACTTCTCCCTGAGATACTCATAAGTATCCTTAGGAAAGTTCTTTTTTAATATATCCACCAACTGATCTTTGGTACTCACATAGTCTAGCTTGACTTCTTTCTCTACCACTTTCTCTCTTAGGAAGTGATACTTGATCTCAATGTGCTTTGTCTTTGCATGCATTACACAGTTCTTTGACATATTGATAGTGCTAGTGTTATCACAGTGAATAACAATAGGATAATCAATCTAAATTCTAAAATCCTTTATCATTTGCTTGATCCAAACAATTGTAGAACAATTCAAGGCTGCAACATACTCCACTTTTGTTGTTGATTGAGAAATACAATTTTGTTTTTTGCTTGTCCAAGTGACAAGTCTATCACTAAAAAACACTACTCTACCTGATGTACTCTTTATGTCATCAACACATCCAACCCAATCTGCATCAGTGTACACATGAAGGTCAACATTTTATGAATTAGGATACCATAGACCATAATCTATAGTGCCCTGCAAATATCTAAATATCCTCTTTACTGCCATGAGGTGACTTTGCTTAGGTTCTACTGCAAATCTTCCAACTATGCCAACTGCATTGGAAATATCAGGTCTAGTATGAGTAAGATATATGAGTTTACCAATCATCGACTTGAAAAATGTTATATCTACTGTTGGTGAGTCATCTTCTTTTGTAAGCATGCATCCAATGATCATAGGGGTTCCTACTAGCTTGCAATCATCCATCTTGAATTTATTCAGTATCTCTTTCGTATACTTGGACTAATTAATGAAAATACCTTTCTCTGTCTACTGCACATTTAGTCCCAAAAAGAATTTGATAGGACCAATCATACTAATCTCAAACTCATTCTGCATTTCTTTAGAAAATTTTGCACTTAGTTTGTCATTACCTCCAAAGATAATGTCATCAACAAATATAGCTACAAGTAGTAGACCTTTAGATGTCTCTCTAATGAATATATTATAATTTCTTGCTCCTTTCTTGAATCCAATCTTTATTAGATAACCATCTAGTCTTTCATACCATGTTCTAGGGGCTTTCTTAAGTCCATAGAGGGCTTTCTTCAATCTTCATACTATATCAGGTCTGTTTGATAGGGTGAATCCTTTTGGCTTCTTAATGTGTACTTCTTCTTTCAAATCTTCATTTAGGAATGCTAACTTGACATCCATCTGATAAACTTTGAAGTTTTTGACTATAGCATAAGCTAAAAACAACTTGATAGCTTCCAATCTTCTCATAGGTGAAAATGTGTCTAAATAATCAATGCCTTCTCTTTACGCATATCCCTTACGTATTAATCTTGCTTTATTTCTTACTACTATACCATCTTCATTCATCTTGCTTTTAGATATCTACTTTGTTCTAATCACATTCTTATCACTAGGTCTTGGGACCAGTTCCCAAGTGTCATTCTTAATAATCAGATCAAGTTCTTGTTTCATAGCATCATGCCAATCTAAATCATTAAAAGCATCTTCAACACTTAAAGGTTCAACCTGAGATAGTAAACATACCACTTCATTGCTAGCTGAGTTCTTTTCTTGTGATCTTGTCAAGACTTTTCCACTTTGATCTCCAATGATGTCTTTCTTGGAATTATTTCTAGATGTATACTTTGTAACTTTAGGTGATGTTTACTCATCAGCCTTAGGAGTACTTTCTTCACTTTTCTCAGGCTCATTGAATAATACATCAATACTATCAAACATTTCTTCAATAACTGTCTCACTAGTGGAGGGTCTAGGTTCTTCTTCAATCATGGGTGTGTAATCATGATATCTTTCTTGAATCATAAAATTTTCATCAATCTTAACATGAGCACTTTCAATTATCTTTTTCAATCTTAAATTGAAACATCTATAATCTTTACTTTTAGTAGAGTAACCAAGAAAAATACCTTCATCACTTCTTGCATCAAACTGACCTACTGCTTCATCCCTCTTGATGTAGCACTTGCTTCCAAAGATTTTGAAGTATTTTACTATGGGAATATTACCAAACCGTAGCTCATATGGTGTTTTTTCAGCACCTAGCCTCAATTGAATTCTATTGATGGTATAGACTGCTATATTGACCCCATCTCTCCAATAGGTGTGTACAACTTTTCCTTCTATCATAATGGTGTACGTTGTATCAAGAATGATCCTATTCCTTCTCTCTACAATTCCATTCTACTGAGGGGTTCTAGGTGCACTCAACTATCTTTTTATGCCATGTTCTTTGTTGTACTCATAGAATCTGTTAGAGGTGAATTCTCCTCCTCTATCTAATCTCAAATATTTTATCTTTAGTCCAGATTCATTCTCAACCTTAGCTTTGAATATTTTGAACTTCTCAAAAGCTTCTGACTCATCTTTCAAGAACACAACCAACATCATCCTAGTATAATCATCAACAAAAAAAATAAAATACCTTTCACCATAGTATGATCTTGTTTGAGTTGGACCACATAAGTCTGTATGAATCAGATCCAACTTGTTCTCTGCTAAATTTTTCTTACTCCTGAATGAATTTCTCACATGCTTTCCCATCACACATTATTTGTATATGGCATCAACTGGCTTTGCTATGCTAGGTAGATCTCTTACTACTTTTAAATTACTTATCTTTACTATGTTATCAAAATTGATATGACATAGTCTTTTATGCCACAACCAACTATCATCAGCTTTAGCAACAAAACAACTTGCTTCTGAATTGAGTTGAAAAACATTACCTTTAGTCTTTGAGCCTAATGCAATCATAACACCATCCTTGTTTTTAATGATTCATTTGTCATCTTTAAACTCCAACTAATAGCCTTTTTCAAGTAACTATCCAACATTGAGAAGGTTATGTTTCAAACCATCAACATAGAGAACATCATTAGTACTGTTCTTTCCATCCAAGGTGATGGCTCCTCTACCAACTATTGGTTTAGGAGTGTTGTCTCAAAATCTAACCATGCCACCATTGTATTTGTCCAGATGAACAAACCTAACTTTATCACCTGTCATGTGATGTGAACAACCACTATCTATAATTAAATCTATCCTTATGTCATCTTGGGAAATCAATGCTAGTTCTTGTTCCTCTTTTTCATCATTATGGATTGTCTTATCATTCATTTTGTCTACCATAGAAATGAATCCAATTTCTTCTTCACCTAATTCATCATCTGAAACTCCATCTCCAACAAAGTAACATTCCTTAGAGTACTTAGGCTTGTAATCCTTTTTGAACTTTTTAGCTCTATTGGGACACTTAGATGCAAAGTGACCTATCTTATTACATGAAAAGAACTTAAATGGTAATTAACCTTCATATTTTCCTTTTCCTTTCTTTTCTCTTTTGGAAATCATAGCAATGAAATCATATAATTTTTTCTCTTCATCATCATCATCAAAATTACCAAAAGTGTTTGCAGATTTCTTACCATGGATTGTTGCTTTGAAGGCTATCTCACTCTTTGGTTTTGTCTTCAATCCCGAAATCTCAAAAGCTGAGATTTTGTTGATAAAGGTCTCTCTCTTGAAATTAGATGTAAGTTGCATGGTCTCATCAAGGATGTTGATCTTTCTTTCATATTTTGGAGTGAGAGTGGTCATTAACTTGTCCATAATGTCATCTTCTGAAATATATCCACCATTGTTCCTGATTTCAACAACTGCTTCATTTATCCTTTGATTGTAAGCTCTGATATTTTCTTTAGGAAGCATCTCTAATTAATTGAATCTTTTCTTCCATGTCTTTCTGTGTGCATCCTTTGCTTGTTTGTCTCCTTCAAATATGTCTTCTAGGTACTTCTATATTTTGTGGGTGGTATCCACCTTCTTTATCTCTGAAAATTCACTATCAGATAGGGCACTAATAAGGGCTTCTTTAGCTATAGCATTCTGATGAAATAATTCCTTTTTCCTTTTAGTAGCATCATCCTTTGCAAGGTCTTATACAGTAGGAATCAAGGCTGCTTTGATTATTACATCAAAAACTTCAAAAGCAATGCACTACAAATGGGTAACCATCTTGTTCTTCCAATCAAGATAATTCTCTCCATCAAACTTAGGACTTTCTTTCCTAAAGTATGCCATCTGATCAACCTCAAGCTGTTAAAATTTCTCTCCAAGGCACTTGGCTCCAATACCAATTGTTAGGAATAGTCCCAAGAGATAACTGAGAGGGGGGGGGGATGAATCAGTTATCTACAAGTTTCAATTCTTTATCCAATTAAGTATACTTAAACATAAAGCATAAATAGAATGAAAGAAAACTTGAACACAACACAATATTTGGGTTATGGGGAAACCCAAATAGGTAGAAACCCCATGGAAATTGACACCCACTAATAATCTGCACTAGTGTATAATGATCCTTGTTAGAAGATCCTTTACCTTGTTAGGAGTAGCTTTACAATATATTAAGTACAGTAGACCAGGTCAAGGGTTGGACCCTATTAGGAGTCTTTTATAATTGTCCCTATTAGGGGAGATGATGCACTATCCAAGAGCTCACTTCTCAAAGGGGCGAAGGCTACAACCTTCTGAATAATAGATACACACCATATCTGGATCTTGGTGAATTGTGCTTTGACTTACTGTCTGGCTTAGTTCCAATGTATAGCACAAATAATTTACTTGGTAACATAGACCTTCTTTTGATGGCTCAACACTTTGCACACTCTGCTCTGCTCTTCTTAATCAACCATGAGCCACACTTAAGCAATCACAAATGACTACCTATAAATATCTTTTCTCTAAATGATATAATCAAGTCAGCCTATTAGAACCACCTTGAAATCATATTAGAGAAACCATAAAAAACTCAAATAAACATTCTGTTAGCTCTACTATGTACGCAACACATTTTGGGACCTGTACATTAAGATAATTATAGACACATGCTACACACTGTCTACTCTACCAAAACAATAGTATCTTTCTGCTCAAGCTGAATTAACTCATGCACTCTTAACCAAACATCAATAACACTTCTCTAAGCTTAAATCCAAGGGTGCATACCCTAAAGATAGGTGCAACTCAAGAACCAATAAACTCTTTGTCAGCTCTCCTGAACAAACACACGAAACTACTACTGGTGAATAGCAACTACAGAACTTCACTTCTACAGAATATCAGACTATGCATCCATAACTAAAACATCACTAAAATGTCTTCAACATATATCCAAGCATGCAAGGCTCCATGATAACTATATGGACAACCATACACAGAACACTACCTATTACTCTATCGGGAACACTACTGACACCAGCTGCAATATAATTGTTTGTACTAACAATTAACCTCCGTGCCCATGATATCATGATAATACCATGTCCATGTATCATATACTAAAATCTTACTACATAAGACTTCCACACATTCTACTTTCTATATGTTGTCATCAATGACAAACATACAGTCAGTACTGGCCTGCTGGAAAATCTCCAACAAAATAGTCAAGAATAAAGACAATCCTTTGAAAACTAAAAAATTGTGACTACAAGCTTTAGATCATAACTTGATCATAAGTAAATAAATCATTCATACATACCAATATAACATGTTCTACTTATTAAATAAGTACATTATTCATGCATCCTCACAAATCACCTGAGAAGGTTAGTGTAGTGGATCCATTTTTTCCATTTAGGTGACCTGGGCCCTTATAACCATCTCGTCACCTTGATATTTCAAAAGAAATTTTAAATAATTTCATCACAACAAATATATTTCATTTCTAGATCAATATAACTTCTAAAAGTCTTACATCATAATATGAATAAGCATTTACATTTTCATCAATGTAATGGAAGTGTGCTTAATCTAAGCATAAGCATCCCAATAAATCATGATAATTCATCACCATATAAAATCAACACATCATGTATGTTAGCCCACCATTAATTATTTAGGATGAGAACTTGTAATCCTTTCATAACCCTTTTTAGTTCATAAATTTTTCCTTTTTACATCACTCAAAAGTCCTCGATTCATTAAATCAACCAATCGTTAAGTTGTTTGAAATCCTTATCATTGTTTTGTCTTGTCTTCCTTGTCCTTGAACCTCTTGAACCACTTCAAAATAAGTTCAAGGGATTTCAAATAGGTTCAATAGGTTCAAGCCATGTTAAAACAATTTTTTGGGACTAACACCTTTTCAAGTGTTTTGCAACTACTGTGAGAAATAATCCTAAATGCAGTAAAGGTTTAAGCTTATTCAACTACCTTGAACCACTTTGAACTTTGTTCAAGGCAGTTCAAAGATTTTTAGATGACACAATTAAGTTTAGAACAATGTCTCTCTTACAAGAATATTTAGTGAACCATTTTGAACCATGGTAAAATAAGTTCAAAGATGTGGTCAGGAGGGTTAAAATGCATAATCTTCCATTAGTAAAAGTGTATAATATGGTGACCATTAAATGAACAATACTCCAAAGATCTTGTTGTATCAAGAAGTGACTTGAATAAGCTGACAGGTAAAGAAAAGTAATCATTATGAGTTAAGGGCCTTAGAATTGGCATTTTTATACAATTAATACATGTGTTAACATCCAATCCACATTATGTCACATCATAGAAGTTAGCACCTAATTAAATGATGTTTAGCTTCTCATCATTAAAAAGGGAAATGGTAATCATTTTAACCTTCCCTTTGTTTTTTTCAAATTAATTGTAGAAACGTAAAAAGTTCTAGATGTGGTCGATTTTTATTTTCAAGTTTGAGGTGGGTCCGGTTTTCTTCCACTCTATGTTTTCATTTTTGAAGCTATGAATTTTCCCAGGGTCCTCTATAGTTGTAAAGCTTTCAGTTAAGAAAACCATGAAGTCTACTTTCCATCTTTTTAGAAATGTTTTTAGTCTTTTATGTGAGGGGTTGATTATCAGTGACACTGACTTGAAAGGGGTAGACCTGGATGAGTTGAAAGAGAAAATGGCCAATAATGTAGGTGAACCTTATATTCTTGAAATTCTTATTAGTGGATTTCTTGAAGAATTGTCCTTCCCACTTGTGGCTCCTTGTCTTAAATTGGTTAGGGAATGCATAACAAGATATGATTTTTCCTCTAACACTATCAAAAAGAGAAATGGCAAAACCCTCCTCACAGTAAATAGAGAGAGTATTCCACAATTTTTTAAAATCCAGAGAGAAATTTTTGAAGATTTTTCTCCCTCTCAAGTTGTTGTTAGGTTCAATGAGGACAAACAAATGCCTAGAAACAACATGGATAAAGATTGGCTTCTCAAACCTCAAAAGGGCAGTTCCAGGTTACCCAAGCATCCTAATAAAAACCACATGAATCCATATGTACACGATATCATCATGTTGTTTCATAGGGCCAAAGGTTCAGCTAAAGCATATGCCTTTGGGGATTGGATTTATTTTTATGTTCAAATTATTCTAGAAGCAGAACAATATCTAGACTAGAGTGAGCTCATAGCATACTCAATGAGAGAACAATTTAACTTAGCTCAAATTTCTGAGAAAAATTTCTTCATGTCCACTTATCTAATCTATTGTCTACCTTGCACTAAGGAAATTAATGAAATTCCACATGAACCTCCTGGAAAAGACATTTCAGTCTATGAGTATTAACCTATGCTTGAAAAAGAAAAGGATTTTCTAGATTTTAGGAGGGTTCATGATGTGTTTCTAGGAAGTCTATATTTTGAATTAGCTAGTTTGACTAACAAAAGGATTTCTAAGGATTCATAGAGATTAATTAAAGCATATGGAAGCTTTTATATTCACTTCTCTTATTTCTGTTACGTCAGAATTTCCACCTTTGAAGAAGAACCTATCAAACTTCCAAGGTTATATTCTGATTGTTTTGTCATAGTAGAAATTTGTAGGTAGCTTTCAATTGTAATCAAGAAATTCCTGCCAAAGGATAAATGGGAGGAATATTTACCTATTAATCTGGGTATTTTATAATGTGATTCAATATCAGATGTGGTGAACATTGGAAAAGATTTAAAGAGCTTTAATTTCTAATATTACACTGAAAGGAAAGGTTATGATAGAAAATGTTTTTCACGATACTCAAGAATGAAAAACTATTGGCACATTGACTATACTATTGTATATGACTTTAATTAAGTGTTGTCATTATGGGAACAAAGTCATATGGATTTTTGGAGTTAGTGCACTTACTCACAAGATTAGAATTTGGTTAAGTACGAAGACTGAATAATTAGAAAAACACCAAAGGAACAGAGCATCATTGCACATGTGTATGACAGAGTTATGGAATGGGCCCTTGAAGATAAGCTTTTGAGTATGTAATCATGCTAAGTCTAAGAGCGCATGATCATATGAGTTAGTATGAAGAAGTTACAGTTAGATAACGTGACATGGATAGTGAGTGACATAACAAAATAGAGCATGGAGCTGACTGTTGATAATTTGGTTAGTGCTTCTAATATTGTTTTGTAAAGGCTATGTGCCTATTGTATTCAGGTTATAGACATTTTAATATCAATGTATGTAAACACGCTTTTGCCAATTCATTTGGAAGCATTGTATGTAATAGGTTAAAGGGATGACCTAGTAAATAGTTTTGTTTGTGCATATAAATAAGACATGCACCTTTGTAATTAAGGATGGGATGAGATATGGAGTTGATAGAAGCAGAGAAGAAGTATGCAAAGAGTAGTTAGAATGTTGTAGATCTTTACAAGAGGTTAAAGCATCAACACACCAAAGGAACTGATCAGCCAAGCATTGTCACGGCAATAGTTCACCTTACAGATATAATGTGTATCTGAGATCCAGAAGGTTGTAGCCTTCACCACTTGAGCAGTGAGCTTTAGGACAGTTTGTCCCCACCCCAAACAGGGTTATTGTAAAATAATCCTAACAAGGTCTGACGCTTAACCAGGTCACTGTACTAAAATAATTATAAAGATCAACTCCTAACAAGGTTGTGAGATCTTCTAACAGCGATCATAATACACTAGTGTAGTTCTTAGTGGGTGTCAATTCCCACTGATCTTTTTACCTATTTGTGTTTCCCCGTAATCATATCTAGTGTCATGTGTTATGGTTATTTATCTTACTTACATTGATATTCGTTTAAGTACTTAAGTAATTAAGTTAAGTTTCAAGATATCAAAAAAGTAATAATATCGAACACTGATTCACCCCCCCTGTATATACCCTAAAATGGTCACCTAAAATTTGAGCCCCCATTCATCAATTTATCAATTTCCCGAATCAATGCCTTGCAACATTTTCAATTTAAATCAATTTTCTTGATCAAATCATAATTAATTCAATTATTTCAATATTTCCTAAGGTTTGAGCATTTTATCTTAAGTTTTATTTAATTAAAATAATATGCTCCTTTTTAATTAAATAAAAATCCCTTTTAATTAAATAATAAAATCACTTTATCCTAAGCCACATTTAATTAAAAGAACAAGTCTATTTTAAATAAATAAAAAATCTTTTAATTAAATAATGGAAACCAGTTTTTTAAAAATAATAAATAAATAAATAAATAAAAATAAAAAGAAAAAGATTTTTTGTCTACACATTGAATGCACACTTTCCAAGATGAGTGGGATCTCTTTTTGCCTATTAATCACTTCCACACATCTTTTTGCCTCTTAACCATGTCCATTGATTTTGCCTCTTGAGAATCTTGAGCACATGGATCAACCAAGATTTAATCTCCACC
This sequence comes from Chamaecyparis obtusa, assembly GCA_027943335.1. Lineage (NCBI taxonomy): Eukaryota > Viridiplantae > Streptophyta > Pinopsida > Cupressales > Cupressaceae > Chamaecyparis > Chamaecyparis obtusa. Next base: position 728,691 of record BSBK01001951.1, on the reverse strand, counting down.
ATTGCTCATTTTGTTTTGCCTCTTAATCTTGATTGTCCATTCATTTCTAAAATCATTTATAAGGAGCCCTCTCCTTCTCATTTTAAGCATGGAGATTTTGGAGAAGAGTTTGAGCACTTGAGCTTAGATATTGCAACTTCTCTTTTCTTGTCTTCTTCTCTCATGCCCCCATGGCAATCCATTTAGATTAATGTTGCACTTTCATATTAGATTAGATTCATATTTCCTTTCATAGATTAATCTTTCATAAGAATTTCCTTTCATAGATTAGTTTTCTTTCATCCTTTGGTATCATATAGAATAGCTTCCATTTTCATTTGCATGCATACTTGATGATCATGGAGACTAACATTCTTGCTTTTCCTCTTTGAATCTCTCATTTTATGGTGTACTTGCATGGGCACAAACTATGTCTAATCTAAGGGCCTCCATCATAAACCCTTGCACTCCATGAATAGAGAGCTACGAGTCACCATTTGAGACCTCATTCTTGAGCAATCTTGGATTTAATGACTCATAGAAGTGTGTCAACATTTTAGCACACATTTTTTGGCGCCCACATTATCCTAAGCCACATTATTATTGAGAAATATTCGATTTAATGGCTCATAGAAGTGTGTCAACATTTTAGCACACATTTTAACAGAATTAGAGAAACTCCTTGGTGCAGGGTTTATAAGAGATATTGACTATGCTGAATGGATATCAAACATTGTAATTGTTTCCAAACATGACAAATCCATTTGAATTTGCATAGATTTTAGAGATGTCAATAGAGCATTCCCAAAGGATGATTTTCCACTCCCCAATATAGACATGATAGTGGATATGACTGTGGGTTATGAGAGTTATTCCTTGATGGATGGTTTTTCTGGATACAATCAGATTAATATAGCTCTTGAAGATCAAGAAAAGACTACATTCACTTGTACATTCACTTGTGCTATGGCAACCATTTTTCATGACATGATGCATGAAAACATGGAAGATTATGTGGATGACACTTTGGCCAAATCTAAGAAAAGAGACACACACTTAGATGATTTAGAAGTCATTCTAGATTGTATGGAACAATTTCAATTAAGGTTAAATTATAAGAAGTGTTCATTTGGTGCCACCTTTGGAAAACTTCTAGGATTCATCATTTCAGAAAAAGGAATAGAGGTAGACCCTGAAAAGGTCCAATAAATCATGGATATGCCACCTCCTAGAAACATTAGTCAAATGAGGAGTCTTCAAGGACGTCTTCAATCCATAAGGAGGTTTATTTCACAATTGGTAGATAGAGCTCAACCTTTTAACAAGAACTTACACAAAGGAGTCAAATGTGTTTGGAATGAGGATTGTCAAAAGAGCATGGATGAAATCAAGAAATACTTTGCGAATCCTCCCATTTTAATACTTCCTATCCTAGGGAAACCACTTATTCTACACATTTTAGAAACAAAACCTTCCTTGGGGGCATTACTAGCTCAACTTGATGAACATGGTAAAGAAAGAGAAATATACTACATTAGCCATACTCTTGTTTCATATGAGGTTAACTACACCAATATTGAGACATCTTGCCTTTCAGTTGTGTTTGATTACCAAAAGTTGTGGCATTACATGCTTGTGCATAGAATACACCTCATATAAAAAATTGATCCACTCAAGTATTTACTCGGTAAGGCTACCCTCATAGGTAGACTTGCTAAATGGATGATGATCCTTTCTAAATTTGACATAGATTACATTGAATGTAAAGCAATCAAAGGACAAGCCATAGTAGATCAATTGGAAAATTTTCCAATACAAGATAGTGCACCTATTAAAGTTGACTTCCCAGATGAGCATCTCATGTATATGACTGAAAGAACATAGAAGATGTTCTTTGATGGATCTTTTATGAAAAATGGTTCGAGAGCTAGTGTTTTATTTGTTTCTCCTCATGGGTACATGATTCCTAAGTCTTACAAGTTATTGTTCCCATGTACAAATAACATTCCTGAGTATGAAGCTTTAACAAATGGACTTAAGATGGCCATAGAATGGAGAATCACAAAATTACACATCTATGGGGATTCACAACTGATAATCAACCAAGTCAATGGAGAATATCAAACAAAATATAAGAAACTAGCACCTTACAAGAAAATGGTTGATTCCTCGAAGCAATACTTCACATTTGTCACATTTCAGCAAATCCCTAGAATAAAAAACAAAGCAGCTGATACTATGGCTACACTTGCTTCACTCCTTCAATTAGGGAAACATGAATCCAGATTTGAATTCCTAGTGGAAGAGCTACATCACCCTATCTATGACTCCCAAGAAAACCATGTTATTTGTACCCTTGTTGATCGTGAGTCATCCCGTTATGGTGCCATTTACTCATACCTTCATGATGACATTATACCTAAAATCTTTAACTGATTTGAATGAAGAAACCTTACTTGAAATGCCTCTCACCATACCCTTATCTCTGGTGATTTGTATAGGAGGGGTCTAGATGGAACACTTCTTAGATGCTTAGAAAAGGAAGAATCCGATCAAGCGTTAGTTGACATTCATCAGGGAATCTATGGAGGACATTCCAATGGTCTTTCCATGGCCCCTAGGTTACTTAGGGTGGGGTATTATTGGCCTAAAATATAGATGCATGTGGTAGCTTTTGCAAAGTAATGTGAGAAGTGTCAAAAACATGGTAACCTGATACATGCTCCAATCAGAGAGCTCATTCCTTCTATATCACATTAGCCATTTCAGTGTTGGGCCTTTGATCTTGTTGGGCAGATTCATCCCAACTCATCAGGTGGACACAATTTTATTATCATTACTATTGATTACTTCACTAAATGGGTAGAAGTTGTCCCACTTTCTGTTGCCTTGGGCAATATAGTCTCTCTATTCATTCTAATCCATATCATCTGTCAATATGGAGTGCCTTCTGAGATTATCACTAAGAATGGAGGTCAGTTCAAAAATAAGGACCTTAGACAACTCTGCATGAAATTCAAGATTAAACAACATTGGTCCTCCATTTACTTTCCAAAAGGAAATGGTCAAGTAGAGGTAGCAAACAAAACCATTCCTAAAATCCTACACAGAATAGTTTGTAAGAATGGTAGAGATTGGCATTTACAGATAAATCCAACTTTGTGGGCTTATAAAACAAGTATTCGTACTCCTACCTGGGCTACTCCTTTTTCCCTTACATATGGTGCTAAAGCATTGTTACCTTTATAGGTTGAGATTCCTTCACTTTTTCCCTCAAAGGTGTAGTTATAGATGAAGACTATCGTGCCATGAGACTTCAAGAGTTAGAAATTCTAGATGAGAAATGTCAAGCATCATTTGACCATATGAGGGTTTATCAAAAGCGCATGTCCAAAGACTTCAACAAAAAAGTTCACCCTAGAGAATTCCATGTGGGAGATCTTGTCCTACATTAAAATCCTAAGAATCAACAACATAGAGATCAAAAGGGCAAATTTGAACCTAATTGGCTTGGACCTTACATCATTACAGAAGCTTTTGGAATAGGTTTTTATTTGTTATCTACTGAAGAAGGACAATATCTCCCTAATCCTATCAATTTCTTGCACCTGAAGAAGTTCTATCTATGATGCTCGTTCTGTCTGGGGGCATCCTTTGTACATACTTATTGATTCTGAAAAAATTCAAAAAAAATGGTATATTGTCAAAAATTCTAAAAATTGGAAAATGTCTTGAAAAAATGATCATCTTAGTGAAAAACTAGCAATAGGTGCTTTGATGTATCTTAAAAAAATTATATATTGCAAAAATACCAAAAAATAAAAATAAAAATAAAAATAAATAGAAAAAGTGCCTTGGTGAAAACCTGGAAATAGGCGCCTTGGTAGAAAAAATACAAAAAAATTATAAAAAGTCCTTAAAAAAAGAAAAAAAAAGGAAAAAATACAATAAAATCCAAGTGGTGAAAACCTGGAAATGGGTGCTACTTGAGGCCTTTGCACCCCTGTTTCTCAGCAAGCGTCCTCGACACTTATCCTTTCTCCATCATGCCTTGTCCTTATTGCCTTGGTTTGGAATTGGTCTTTATCTTTGTCTAGGGGGAATAACTATGTTAGCTTTGGTCTCTTGGATGCATTAGTCTTTAGGACACCTTGCAAACTATGTTTTTCAACACAATCCCTAGCATCGAGTGTTTCTCAACACTTCTTAGTTTGGTCTTACCTAGTTTTGTCATGTGATCTTACCTGCTTGCAAGCATTTGATCCTTAATCTTAGAACTCAGTATTAGTTAAAACACTTAAATTTTTAAACACAACACTTAATGCTTGAGCAATGTCATGATATTTTCTTTGTGTGCTGATTGTTATTGATTTTCGTTGAGTTTCCTTGTCTAATAAGTCTCTCCGGGATGCATAACTAGAGGACTGGGGTTATGGGACATGTTTTTATTTTCTTTCTGCTTGTGGGTGGGGTCTTGAAGCTCTAGAGTGTCTCTTGTTGTCCCCTTGAAACACTTAGGAGATTTGAGGCATCATCCTTGACTATTTTTTGTACAACCATTCTTGTGGTCATCTCGACATCTTTGCCTTGATGCGAGCGTGGTTTTGCTACATTAAATTGGGTAAGCTAACATCAAAGTCATCTTGAACCTTATGTCTTTGATGCTTATGTTAGAATATTTCCACATTCCAATCTGATATAAATCACATTCATATCTTCATAGTTGCACTTGTGACTAGTGATGATTGTGTGATTTTCCGATGTCCATTAATAATGGCCCAATGATGAAAATAAGTTCCTTAACATTCTCTAATGAATGATGAACACAAAATCCTATGTTATAATTGCTCTATTGCAAGTACACCTTTGCATTTTCATGTAGCTTGCATTGTTAGACTTCATGTTAATTTGCATTTTTAGGTTGCATTATGAGTTTGAGAGGGTTTTCCTTAATCTTTCTTTTGGACTTTTAATCAACTGTGGTCATGGTTTTACCTTCATTTCCTTATCTTCTTTCGTGATCTCAATCGAAATTTTCTATCTTAAACAATTCATTGATTTTGAAAGAATTCTCTTTCTTCTCTCAATTTCTTTCCACCTCTTCCAAACTTCTATCTCCCATTCACTTTCACCCTACTTCTTTTCTTCTAATTCAACCTTGGGGCATAAAATTTCATGCTTAATGATCTACCTTGGTTCTGTGATCCTTATATCTTTCATCTTACATCAAGAACCTTATCTTTAGTTCAATTTGATCAAATTTATCAATTTGTTGTTTCTCCTCTATCTCATTTTGATTTCGATCGCGATGGGGTAGTACCTATCAAACTTCAATCCTTGATTCAACATTATCAATCCTATCAATTAAACCTTTCTTGAGACTTGACAATTACCTATTTACAGGGGTGTTGGCCTTGTCTTTTTCAATTATCTTACCTTTGTTCTGATGTGTTCCCTTCCATCGATCACAACTCTGGGTTGTTTTGTGATCCCAAATCGATCTCACATTTCAACTTCATTCTTTGACTACATGTATTCCCATGAAGATCATGTATTAGTCAAAGAGGGGCAAATGTATGCACCCTAAAATGGTCGCCTAGACTTTGGGCCCCCATTCATCAATTTATCAATTTCCTAAATCAATGCCTTGCAACATTTTCAATTTTAATCAATTTTCTTGATCAAATCGTAATTAATTCAATTATTTCAGTATTTCCTAAGGTTTGATCATTTTATCTTAAGTTTTATTTAATTAAAAGAATATGCTCCTTTTTAATTAAATAAAAATCCCTTTTAATTAAATATATATATATTTTTAATTAAATAATAAAGTCACTTTATCCTAAGCCACATTTAATTAAAAGAACAAGTTTCTTTTAAATAAATAAAAAATCTTTTAATTAAATAATGGAAACCACTTTTCTAAAAATAATAAATAAATAATAAAACAAAAATAAAAATAAAAAGATTTTTGTCTGCACATTGAATGCACAATTTGCAAGATTAGTGGGATCTCTTTTTGCCTATTAATCACTTCCACACATTTTTTTGCCTCTTAACCATGTCCATTGATTTTGCCTCTTGAGAATCTTGAGAACATGGATCAACCAAGATTTAATCTCCACCATTGCTCATTTCTTTTTGCCTCTTAATCTTGACCATCCATTCATTTCTAAATTCCTTTATAAGGAGCCCTCTCCTTCTCATTTTATCCATGGATATTTTAGATATCTAGCTTTCATATATTGTTATGCTACAGGTTTGGAGAGCGATTTTGGAGAAGAGTTTGAGAACTTGAGCTTGGATATTGCAACTTCTCTTTTCTTGTAATCTTCTCTCATGCCCCCATGGAAATCCATTTAGATTAATGTTTCACTTGCATATTAGATTAGATTCATATTTCCTTTCATAGATTAGTTTGTTTTCATGCATTGCTATCATATAGAATAACTTCCATTTTCATTTGCATGCATACTTGATGATCATGGAGACTAGCATTCTTTCTTTTCCTCTTTGAATCTCTCATTTATGGTGGACTTGCATTGGAAAAAACTAGGTCTAATCTGAGGGCCTCCATCATAAACCCTTGCACTCCATGAATAGAGAGTTATGAGTTGCCATTTGAGACCTCATTCTTGAGCAATCTTGGATTTAATGACTCATAGAAGTGTGTCAACATTTTAGCCCAGAACCCCTTCTCAGTGTTTCCATTCCTAACAATTGGTATCAGAGCTCTGTTTCTCTGAAGAAAATTTTAATGACATGAGGAGATCATGGATATAGGAGAAGTGAAACATTTGAAGAAGAATCTTGAAGAAGGTCTTCAAGACCTTGACAGATTTGAGAAAGAAATTGAAGAACTGGAAGAAAAGGTTAGTGGTTCTCAAGTAATCATCAAGAAGTTAAAAAAGGATTTGAAATATTGTTCTACAAGTGACTTAGGGATAATGATAAAAAAGATAAATGAAGAAAACACATCTCTGAAGGATCAGATTGAAGAGTTAGGTGAAAAGATATGTAACAATCAAGAAGCCTATGAAGAACAGGTCAATGAAAACAAGTAGTTAGATGAAGAACTGAGGCAAGAAAACATGAAAATCTTGTAGTTAGAAAACATCAAGAAGAAAATGGAATCTGAATTGACTAAAGAAAAGAATCATATAGACAAGTTGGACACAAGCAAGGATTTAATAGAGTCAGAGTTGTATGCTCGAAAGCTAAAAGAAGATACCACTAGTATTGGATACAATGAAGCCCAAGTTCAGATCAATGTTATACGAGATAGAATGAAATCTTCTATAGAAGCCAAGAGGACTGATGATCATACTGAAGCTCAAGTAGAACCATCTAAAGAGATATGAATTATAGATCAAATTGTAGATCAAATAGCTCAAGTAGACCTTTCAATGGTTATTGTTATTCATGCAATAAGTTTGGTCATAGAGATATGAATTGTAGATCAGATAAAAGAAATCAGAATCAACAAAATTAGAGAAGTCATCCTCAATAAATTGTTGGAAGCTCTCAGAACATTACATGTCATATATGTAATTACAATGGTCACATAGCTAGACAGTGCAAAATGGTAACTCACATCGATGCACCAAGAAATATAAGGCCTCCAGTTATTTGTCACTCTTGTAACAAGGCTGGACATATCTCAAAGTTTTGGAGATCAAAAGCGCAAAGATAGGAAAGCCCTAAAAATTCATAGGGGAGCTAGATTATCTCTAGACCCCTACGCTGCTGGTATACTCACCATTAGAGTATACGCCTTTGGTTATAACTATTTAGAGACTAGTAGATGTAGTATCCAAGAGTGCACTACCTGATCAATAGCAGAAAGGTAGAGTGGAATTCTCTATGGGATTTTGTATTTATGTGGCAAGCATCAATGGTAGGAAGTTATTTTTATAGTCATCGAAGTTCCTTTATCTTCACATTAACATTCAAGTTTGAGCCTTTGTAAATCATAGGAGTTCAAGTAGTTGATTTTTGAAGAATTGCAGTTGGATCATCAGTGAAAGGAAGTTAAGTTTGTTGCGAAGCACTAGTTCACACACAACAGTTCAAAAACCCTTGGAAACCTCTTTGAAGCATTAAATCAAGTAAGTTATGGCTACACCAATTGTTTTCAATCTTGCTAAAAGGAAGAGGTATGTTTTTAAGAAGCATCCATTCAAGTCTACCCTAGATGACCTAGAAGGAGCATTCTCTAGGACCCCAGTGGGTGTTATGCATGTAGAGGACATACATGCATATATGTACTACAAAAAGGAACCTATTGGAGTAGATAGGATTAGGTCGCACCTAGAAACCATTATGAATCCAGACAAAACACTCATTGATGAGTTCGCACACCTAGAAGAAAACCCTATCATTGAGTATGCCACAACTTATGAGTTTTACAAATCTGAATGGATTAAGATTCTTTTGAGAAGAAATCACAACAACCTATTCTAGATAGGAGAAGTCCCAGTAAGAATAACCACTGACCTCATTCATGAGATAAGAGGATTACCCAAGATAGGTGCCATTCTTCCTATAGGAAAAGATGTCAGGAAACTAGTTGAGCATGCTTGCAAGTCTTGCAATGACAAGCACAGAATGAAAGTTGAGCCTATAGAAGAGAAAGACATAAAATTTATGTCTAGGATACTTGGATGCAAGTTCCAATATGCTAGCAGGATCAATAGTGTGTCAGCATCCACTATCTAGCAGCCATTAGGATTGTGAAAGAAAATGGTGAATTCAACTTGTGTGAGATCTTGCGCGCACAATTGATGGACAATCTCAGGGCGATCAAGCATTAAAAGAGAAATATATTCAGATTTGGGTCACTTATCCTCTATATGTACTTCCATATACTTGGTAAAGTATCAAATTTATACCTTGACAAGAGTATACCCACTATGCCTCAAATTTCACTCAAGGCATCCTTAGAGAGTACATTGAGAGATTTCATGGAAATAGAAATCAAAATATTTAGAATAAGGATGAAGATGAGGTATATAATACCTAAAAGTATAGTTGATAAGTAGAAGGATAGTATATGCTTCATGGTGGAGACATACATAACTTGCATGGAAGCAGTAGAGCCAAGGACCAAATGGATTCATCCACTTGGGTATGAAGTGGAGGAACATATTCTAGAGGCATATACACAAGTCCTCCTTACAATGCTAAAGGATCCCAATGAGCCAAGATGGGGTACATATGAGGAGAAGAAAAGGCAAGTAGATGCAGTCCTGAATAGTGCAGTGACCAAGAGGAAAGCATCTAGAGAACTACCTCTGAGATACTGAAAATTCATGATGTCACTCAAGATTACCTGGATAAAGCTAGAGAAGCCAAGATAGCAATGGAAATTGAGAGAGAACCCACTCCTAAGGTCAAAATAGAGAATTCTGATGACCCTAGGGAGAAGAAAAAAAAAAGATGTTCCCAAAGAAAAGTTTGTTGATAGCACTTCAGTGCCCATTCCTACTGTTGATTTGGAATCCACTCCATCTCCTGAGACAAGCAAGATACCCAAGAGGAAGAAGCAGATAGTCACCAACCATCCATCCTCAAGATCCACAAGAAGCTAAGGTAGAAATGTTCAACCACCTCCTAAGGTAGGGTTCCTATCAAATCTGCAAGTATTAAGATCAAGAATAGTAGATGAAGGAAGAATTGATTAGATAGCCAAGTTTTATGATAGATATCATGAGATTAACAAATCTGAGATTCATGATATATTAATCAAGCATATGATAAAATTTAAGAACACTGTTCTAGAACTAAAGACAATCATTCTAGATAAATTTTGTGAAATTTTAGATACATTGAAAAGACAAGCTACTAAAGAAGACTTTAGAATAAGATAAAAAAAACACTAGATGATAACTTACCAGTGTGCTTAGTTGAAGAAAAGACTTTGTTAATGAACTTGGTAAAGCTACACCTCAAAACCAAGATGAGAACTTTGCACATCATGAATAATGATTATGTGTTCATAGCTAAGGAGATTGAAAAAGACTTTGAGAAGATATTTTTGGAACAACACATGCATCCATCTACTATGCCTGCAACCCAAGCTCCATATAAGGAATAAAAATCATTTGAGGTCCTTAATGCACCTACAACAGGGCCATAGGATTTAGTGCCCATAGTGATAGTGTCTACTGATGCAATGAAGTCTGCACCCATGACTGAAACACAAAATGATAGAATTATGATTGACAATGTGGAGATATCAATGGCGGTCACTGATAAGGACTTGGATAAGTTTGAGGAAGCCTTTGTAAGTACATAAGAGGCTAAAATACTATGCGGTGATAATTATTTTATGCATCGAGAAGAAGTTTAGATTGAGGATCCAATAGGAAAAGAAGAAGAGGAGAAAGAAGGAGAAAAATAAAAATAATAGGAAGAGGAAGAGGAGAAAGAAGAAGGAAAAGAGAAAGAAGAGGAGAAATAAATAGAAGAGGAGAAAGAAGAAGAAAAGATAGATGAACCTAAAGAAGAACCATTTGTTGGAATTCTAGTGAAGGTTAAGACTGAAATAATGGACAACACACCTCTCACTCCTAATCCATCAGTATCATTGTTGTCAAGTTTGACTCCTGACACAACACTCATGGGGAGAATAAGACTTGATCAAAACTAGTGTACTAGCAATGGAGAAGGTAAAAGAAAAATAGGTAATGAGAAATCCTATGTTTGAACAATCAATCAACATCCTAAATATCCTATTGCCTAAAGACAAAATGGTATCAACTATACATTCAGTTAATGATGTAAGCACTATTTTAACAAACTTAAAAAAAGATTCTCTAACCTTGAAGAATCAACATCTAAAGTTGTAGAAGAACAATATCTAAAGAATAGATTGAGTGAATTGATAAGAAAATTCACACTTGACCTGAGCTCTTTAAAAGTTGGTCAAGCCTTGTTGAAGGAGATAGCAGCTAAAGGATGAAAAATAATAGCTGACACTATGGATAAGGACAAACTTACATGATATCTCTCAAAGAACATTCAGGATCCTAAATCAATGATGGAAACATTAAGGAATTTAGTGTTAGATTCCTCCTTATATGTAAACATGTGCAACAATGTCTATTAGAGTCAGTTAGACAAAATTGAGAAGGCAGAGCAAGAAATGACCAAGATAAGGGCTAGGCAAGCATAGTTAAGACATGGACTTGTGCCCTCCTTAAATGTACTAAATTAGAATATCAAGGAGATTGATGCCACTATGGTGACATATCATCAGGGTTCGAGTTCAGAATTAGAGAAGATGGAAAATTTGACATATTCTTTGTGCGCCCATCTTCAGACTGTAAATGCATTGACAACATTTTGGCAGCAAGAGATCCATAACTTGAAAATTGCATATCCGGATGTACTCACTTTATAAGTACTTGTCGATACATTTTTTGAGCACCTTTTTCATTAATGTCAAAGGGGGAGTATAGTATATAATAGAAGGAAGAATATAAGTTATATGATGTAAAGGGGAGATATAAGATAGAGTAAATGCTAGAAAGTTTTGTATAAAGATACAGTTAGTAACTTCACCATATTCCTCTATTGCCTTTAATGAAAAAGGGGGAGATTGTTGGAAAGTTGAATATACTATTCTATATGACTTTAATTAAGCATTTTCATTATAGAAACAAATTCATATGGAGTTTTGGAGTCATCGCACTTACTCACAAGATCAGAATTTGGTTAAGTATGAAGACTGGATAGTTAGCAGAGCACCAGAGGAACAGAGCATCAATGCATGTCTGTATAACCAAGTTATGACATGTTCCCTTGAAGATAAGCTTCTAAGTATGTAATCATGCTAAGGTTAAGAACGTATGATCATATGAGTTACTATGAAGAAGTTACAGTCAAATAAAGTGACATAGACAGTGAGCGATAGAACAGAACATAGTGTGGAGCTGACTATTGATAATTTGGTTAGCGCTAATAATATTGTTTTGTAAAGGCTATGTGCCTATTTTATTTATGTTATAGACATGTTGATATCTTTTTATGTAAAAACACTTGAGACAATTCATTTGGAAGCGTTGTATGTAATAGGTTAAAGGGTCAACCTAGTAAATAGTTTTGTTTGGGCATATAAATAAGACACAAACATTTGTAATTAAGGATGAGATGGGATATAGAGTTGATAGAAACAAAGAAGAAGTATGCAAAGAGAAGTTAGAATGTTGTAGAGCTTTATAATAGGTTAAAGTATCAGTGCACAAAAGGAACCAATCAGACAAGTAGTGTCACAATAGCAGTTCACCTTGCCGATATAGTGTGTATCTGAGATCCAAAAGGTTGTAGCCTTCACAACTTGAGCAGTGAGCTCTAGGATAGTATGTCCCCACCCCTAACAGGGTTATTGTAAAAGACTTATTATAGGGTTTTACCCTTAACCAAGTCACTGTACTAAAAGAATTGTAAATATCAACTCCTAAGAGGGTTGTAAGATCTTCTAACAGGGATCATAATACACTAGTGCAGTTCTTAGTGGGTGTCAATTTCCAATGGGGTTTTTACCTATTTGGGTTTCCCAGTAATGATATCTGGTGTCATGTATTATGGTTGTTTATCTTTCATTGATATTCATTTTAGTACTTAAGCAATTAAGTTAAGTTTCAAGATATCAAAAAAGTAATAATATAGAACACTGATTCACCCCCCCTCTCAGTGTTCCCATCCCTAACAAAACCTTCCTTCCAATTCCACTCTTAGAAGATTCCTACAAAGAATTTTTTTGTGAGGCCAAAGTGATAAGAAGGCAGCACACAAGAATGTTACTTGCCCAAATTATATTCTTGCAGATAAATGTGAACATTAAAGGTTTAGAAAAAGATAATTCTAACCTATTTGAACCTCGCTACCAAGAACCCAATGAACTGGCAGTACTAGTCATAATATAGGATGAGGATAAAGAAGACAACATTCATCAAAGAACCAGGGGAGTCCTAAAGCTCACCAAAAATTTGATAAAGAAGAATAAAGTGATGAAGCTTCAAGGATCCAGTGTTATGAATTTCGATAAAGCCCCTTTGAGTTCACCAAAGAATATTTATCACTTTTCTTATGTTGTTAGTGATGTAGGTAGAAACATAAAGTCTTGTCATCATAAAAACTCACCTGATCCAATTCTAAAGTAACCTATGCCCAATATCACCAGATCCCAAAGAATATCCCAAAGAAGGTCCCAAAATAAAATGGATATTGAGGAAATAGTTCTGGTTGATTTAGAAGAGGAAAAGGAAATAGGACCAGACTCACAACTTTTTGACACTGAGGAATTAGACATAGGTTTCTTTCAAATTGATGCAAATATAGATTCCATGAGTATTCTGGCCAAAGGAATAGAAGAAAAGTATGCCTTAAGTGCAACTCCTAAGTGGCTTACCACTAATATCAATAAGAAATGTATCTTGGTTCTAGTGTCCATTTGAATCAAAGACATGGCATCAAGTATATGAGTAAGATACCTAAACCTAGGAAGATCAAGACTATAACTACGCTCACTACAAATATAAAAACCGCTAGTTGGACAATAGAGATTGCATCTTACAAGACCTAAGGAGAAGACAACAAACCTATTGTGGAGGATTTAGAGGTCACAAAAGTGGATTTAGGTGTTATGGATGAAGAAGAAGACAACCACCACTTCAAACAATCCACCCAGAGAATGTTCACCTGGACCGCGAAGGATAGAAAAGAGAAGTGAGAAATGAAGAAGACGGTCATAAATTTGACTGAGTTTACTTAGTGGTTGATGAAATCAAACTCCTCATCATGAAAAGGATTGTTGGTTAGATAATGGCTACTTCCAGAACCGTGATTGCTGACATGAAAAGTTGGTAATAAAAGCTCAAGGATATACAGGGTAATCTGGTGAATGGTAACAGGGTAGTGAACCCGATGCATGACTGAAAACCTAGAATTTATGGAATGGATACAGATGAAGCTACCAAGGTCTTCAAGGAAAACATGAAACTGCTATCCACCTATGCTTCCTGTAAAAGGGCATATGGATTTAATGAGGATGATGACACATAATGTGATGGTGACAATATTTAAATCTTTTTAAAGTTATTTTCATGCTTTGATATTTGCTAGGGATAGGTGTCCCAAAAACATTGTTAACTATTTTAACTATCTCCAGGGAGGTCAAGTTTTCAGGGAGACCTCTCTTGGGTTTCGAATAAGCTACTATTTAATAGTTTAGTAAAGACTAGTTAGGGGTTCAGAAATAGAAGAAATTTTAGAAAATTTTCATACTTCTTTTTTAGCATTTTGGAAAGGAATCCCTGTTATGATACAAATTGAAACTAAACAAGATCTGAAAAAATATTTTTGTCCTTGATGCATTAAAAATATAAGTAATTGATGTTTCAACATTTAAATATTGGTGTTTAAGTTGTCTGGATGAGTATTTCTTTGTGAATATTGATTCAATTGGAACACATATACTTATAGTTTTTCAACAAGTTAAAATATTTCATTTAGCGATTATTTTTCCTTGGTATTCAATTCAATGTGTTTGAAATAATTAAGGGATAACTTTGATTTTTTCTTATTGATTTCTTGAGTTTCTTGAATTTGATGTGTTAATTGTACTAGAAAACTTTGATTTTCTATTTATGCTATCTTGAAGTGAAAATAAAGAATGTGCCTCTCATTTAAGAATGAATAGGGAAGCATTATGTCCTTCTTCGTTAAAAGTATGCCCCATACATTAGGATATATTATTCAGTGAATAAATATTAGAGGGAGTTGTACTTAATTAAAAATTCTAAGGGAAATAATAAATATACACTTATGCAAATGTTGGATTGAAATCTTTTGTCTTCAAAGAAGGGTAATGGAGTAATTTATTGAGTCTAGAAAAAAATGAAAAATTTGTTCACCAATATATATGTAGCACATGTTAAGTATCTCAAAAACACTCCTCCTTGTTTGTATGATTATCTTATCTTACAATAATTCTAGGATGACATTCTAGAGGAGTTACTTAAATTACCTTTGAAGAGGGAGTTTGATTTTTCCATTGACCTAATGCCTAGAACCGATCCACAATTTAGTATTTTATATAGAATCACTACCACCAAGATCTATGAGCTTAAGGTGTAGTTATAGGAGCTTTTAGAAAACTTGGATTCATATATCCTAGTGTATCACCTTGAGGGGCCCCACTCATCTTTGTAAATAATAAGGATGGTACGTTACAATTATGCAATTCTTATAGCATGCTTAATAAGGTAACCATAAAAGAAAAATACCCTCTCTCTTTGATAGATGACCTGTTTGATCATATGAAGGGAGAAATCATGTTTTCAAATATTGATTTGAGGTCTAGATATCATCATCTTCAAATAAAGGAAGAGGATATATTTAAAACTATATTAACGATATAGTATGGATAATATGAATTTATTGTCCTACCATTTGGGCTAACAAATGCTCCTACAACTTTTATGAATTTGATGAACAATATTTTTAGGAATTAGCTACATAAGTTTATGGAGATATTTATTTATGATATTATGATTTATTATAATAATATGGAGGAACATGAGGAACAATTTTGCATGGTTTTTTAGTGTCTGGGAGATATGAAAGTTTATGGTAAGCTATCAAAGTGTTCTTTTTATCAGAAGGAGATACATTATTTAGGTCACATCCTCTATGTGGATGGAATTGAATTTGATCTTGCTAAGATAAAGACTATTATTGAATGTCCATCTCCCCAAAATATGAGAAAAGTTAGAAGATTCATGGGACTTTCTATTTATTACAGAAAATTTGTGGAGGGATTCTCTAAAATTGTAGCTACTATTACATCCCTTCAAAGAAAAGGGAAGAGATATGAGTGGACATGGTAATGAGAGATGGCTTTTCAATTGTTAAAATAGAAAATCACAACAGCCCCTATCTTAATAACACCTAACCTCAATGGACAATTCATATTGATTACAAATGCTTCAGGTGAAGATCTTGGTAGTGTACTAATGCAGGATGGTAGAGTAGTGGCTTATGAATCACAAAAGTTGAAATCACATGAGGTAAACTATGCACCTCATGACCTCAAATTCACTATGATTTTTCATGCTTTGTATATGTGGAGGAATTTATTGTTAGGTAAGACATTTGAGATGAAAATTGATCACATGTGATTGAGATGCATTTTTAATCATCCCAAGCTAAATGCTAGACATAGACGATGGTTAGTGTTCTTGAGTGAGTATGGATTTGGCATTGAGTTCATTAAGGGGAAAGAGAATAGAGTGGAAGGTACTAGTAGAAGGAGGCACATTTTTTTCTATATCTACCTCTATGATACGCTAGAGAGAGAATGTCTTGCAAAATCTTCCAAGTGATGATCATATGAGAAGGTCAAATCTACCTTTCACACTGATCCATATGATTACTTTTTTGACAAATAAATCTTTGATAATGATGGTATTATGAGGTACAAGAATAGAGTATGTTCTTGACCAAGAAAGTGTGAGGAAGGTGGTTCTTAAGGAGATGCATTCCACTCTATTTTTAGGTCATTTAGGGGTAAAAAAGATGATTGTTGATTTGAGGTCAGTGAGTCAAGGCTGAGCATGTCCACCTAGTTGGACTACTATACCCACATGAGATTGTAGAAAAAAATGGTGAATCATTAGTATGGATTTCATCCAAAGATTACCCATGACTCGATGCATACATTATGTTATCTTGGTTGTAGTTGATAAAATAACCAAGGTGGGTCATTTTATTCCAGGGAGTTTGAAAGATGGATCATTGGCTTTGGCCAAGAAGTTTGTGGAGGAAATATTCAGATTTTATGGTGTGCCAAAGACTATCATATTCAACAAAGATACAAAGATGATATAAAATTTTTGGAAAACCTTGAATGCTTCCTTGGGTACATGTCTAAAATTTAGCACTGCCTATCAACCTCATATGGATGGACAAAAAGAGAGTACATTAGGGGTTAGAAGATTTTTTTCATATGTACTGCATGGATCAGGAGTACAAGTGGGAAGAGTACCTTCTGTTGGTAGAGTTTGTATATAGATACTCTTACCATGCCTATTTGAGGATGGTACTATTTGAGGAACTTTATGCATAGAAGTGTCATAGACCTACTAGTTGGGACAAGATGTCCTTGTGTATGAGACCTCACAAGAGCTCAATTTCATTCAAAAAATCTTTAAAACTCGCACAAAGATATGCATGGCCCTTTTATGTGTTGGAAGTCATCTTTGATATGATGAAAAATGTTTCAATCACCGAGTCAAAATTTATAACCTCTCAAAGTTGGGGTAAGTTTTTTCAGAATTTTTTTATTAATTTTTAATTTTTTCTATATTTTTCAGACCTAATAGGTATTGAAATGATGAGATATGACTTCAATCATGAATATTTGATAATCCAAAGATTTATATGATAATCAATTTGACTGATTGTGAGGACTAAACCAGATAGAGGGTTCAAAAGGGTATCCAAAAATGCAAAAATTTAGGTTCTACCACATGTAGAAATGCTCATTTTCCCAGACGCGGCCCTCTAAATGTAAGCTGACAGGGTATTTTACCAATCAAGGAAATCCTAGATATGATCTTTCTCCCAAATGCGACCAAGGATTGACAAAATGCGACACTTATCGAACATGTGACCCAGGATTAACTAGATGCAAGCTTGTTTTTACCAAATGTGATCTAGGATACCAAAAATGACTCTAAATATGAGATGCGATCTTCTAATGTCTAGTCTGAGAATTTTTTTTTCAAATTTTTCAAATATTAGGATTTTTGTTAGATTCCACTGGGTCTGAGTGTTTGAAAATGTTTTTGATTGTTCATTAAGGGTGTTTATTTTTCTTTTTAATTCAAACACATCAAGAAGAGTTATTTTAAGACCTCAAACACAACTAGTTTCCCTATGAGCTTGTATAAGATTCAAAATGCTTTTTCACTAGCTTAGGAACATACTCACAAACTCCTAAAAATATGATGATCCAACAACATGCAATAGATGTTGAAGGCCATTTTAGCTGAGTAGTAGCATTTATAAGGGCTCGATATGGTGAAATTCTTGGGGAAATTACTATTTTCCTTGCACAATCATTACTAACCTTTCGAGATTAATTAGAGTGGTTTCTAGGATAGAAGATTTCATGAGGGTATTCATTCATAATCATCTCCCATAGTCCCGCAAGTGAGATTGAGGCCTATAGAAATTTATGAGTACTCAATTTTATGTAGTCTCGCAAGAAATATTGAAGAGGCTCCACTCTACACAAGATCCAAGCATGTTCAAGGAATGATCAAGTCCTGATTCTAAGGACAAAACTGACTAAGTCTTCTAAGATTTTCATCTAAAGGAAGCATCTTTAATATAGGGAGGAGGAAGAGTTGGCTTCTACTTTTCCTCACTTCGGTCATTCTTAGGAGCTTTTTTACCTCAGCTAGAAGGCCCTCTAAAGATTATAACAATAAAGAAAATAGGATTGGTGACTTAGGAGTCTAGATTTTTAATTCTCCACTAGGGAGAAGATCTTACTCCCATATCCATGTCATTTTCTCCTGTCAAACACATCATGACAATGTATGGTGAATATACCCCAAATTTGACCTTAAATCCCAATCTAACTTTTGAGTTTTTTATTTTCCCAAAGGGAAAAGAGCATACACCTCTTATTAGATTAAAACTTGACTTCAAATTTTGATTATATTCCTATTAAAATAAACAAGAAGAAGCAAGATTGTTTGGTTGATTCCATAAGTAAACCTAAAAAACCAAACAATTGTAGTCATAGTTTATTTTATTCTCTGTCAAATTAACCTACAAACCACAATTAAGCTAGAAAAATAAATCAAACTCATCAAATTCACCCATTAGTTGTCTATAATTTCAAATTTGTAAGTGAAATCCCTAAATGTGATCCTATTTCCAAACTAGATGCGATCAATAACTAGAAGAAATCCAAAGTTAACCAAATGCAATCAATAGTTCTAAATGCTTGATAAAAAGTTAACCAAATACGATTCTCACAAAATACAATGCGGGAAAGACTGGATGTGATCATGTTTTAGCCTGTGATCCAAAGTTCCAAATATGACCCTAGTTTTACAAACAATGAAAAAATTTAATTAAAAGGCCAGAAATTTGGGGCTCATCCCCATGGTGACTGTGCTAGAAATGTGTGTGTTAATTGTTGTACGTGTTATCCTGCAAACACAACACTTGTATAACTCATTAGATCAATTTTTAGTACATGAAAATAAATAAAAAATTATAACAATTGAAACTCAATTATAGAACTTCCAAGTCATAGAGAGTATGATCTAATTGTTAGTGCTATCAGATTGTGTCTAAGATGAGTGACATTACAACTATGAAATCCAATATGATTTTCTTTTAACTATTAGATCAATTAGAGTATGATCTGATTGATAGTGTCAGAGGCAAAATCATATCTTGTTATGCATTCCCTAACCAATTTGAGACAAGGAGCCACAAGTGGGAAGGGAAATGCTTCTAGAAATCCACTAATAAGAATTTCAAGAATATAAGGTTCACCTACATTATTGGCCATTCTCGCTTTCAACTCATCCAAGTCTACCCCTTTCAAATCAGTGTCACTGATAATCAACCACTCACATGAAAGAATAAAAACATTTCTAAAAATATGGAGAGTAGACCCAGGGAAAATTCATAGCTTCAAAAATGAAAACACAAAGTGGAAGAAAACCAGACTCACCTCAAACTTGAAAAGAAAAATTGACCAAAGCTAGAACTTGTTACATTTCTACAATTAATTTGAAAAAGATAGAGGGAAGGTCAAATTCCCTTTTTAACGGTGAGAAGGTAAACATCATTTAATTAGGTGCTAACCCCTATGATGCGACATAATGTGGATTGGATGTTCACACATGTGTATTAATTGGATACAAACACCAATTCTAAGGCCCTTAACTCATAATGATTACTTTTATTTACCTGTTGCCTTTCTGAAGTCACTTCTCGATACAACAAGACCTTTGGAGTATTGTTCATTTAATGATCACCATATTATACACTTTTACTAATGGAATATTATGCATTTCAACCCTCCTGACCACCTTTTTTGAACTAATTTTACCATGGTTCAAAATGGTTCATGAAATATTCTTGTAAGAGAGACATTGTTCTAAACTTGATTGTACCATCTGAACATCTTTGAACTACCTTGAACAAAGTTCAAAGTGGTTCAAGGTAGTTGGAGAAGCTTAAACCTTTAGCGCATTTAGAATTATTTCTCATGGTAGCTGCAAAACACTTGAAAAGTTGTTAGTCCTTAAAAATGATTTGAACATGGCTTGAACCTATTGAACCTATTCGAACTCCCTTGACCTTATTTTGAAGTGGTTCAAGGAGTTCAAGGACAAGGAAGACAAGACAAAAAAATGATAAGGATTTGAAACGACTTAAGAATTGGTTGATTTAATGAATCAAGGACTTTTGAGTGATGCAAAAAGGAGAAATTATGAACTACAAATGTTTATGAAAGGATTACAAGGCCTCATCATAAATAATTAATGGTGGTCTCAATATAAAATAAATTTTATTTATTTTATTTCTCTACTAGCCTAAAGTTCTTCTAAACCTTAATTAAATTAAAATTATTTTAACTTAATCCTCTTTTCCATTTTTTTTTTCTAATCTTACCTATTACTAATATTCCTCTAATCTTGATTAAAAGATGGATTACCTCTAATCATGTGTGTGCAATCACCTTTTCCAGGGTGACAACCCCTCCATCTCTTTTCTCCACCAATGATTTTGATATCACATATTAGGTAATGGAATGAATCTAGTTTTATTTCAATCTTACATTCTTATCTTAGATTATCATTTTCATACTAACTAGTTATTATCTCTTGTATTTGCATTGCATCGTCATTTTGTGAAGATGGGGGAAGGTTCCTAATACTTGTTCTCAATCCTTCACTCATCAATCATAGTAGGATTTATTGTATTATGTTAGGAGAGCATACCCACAAAAATATCTAAGAGAAAATCAAATAAGGTTTTGGGTACCATTGTTTTAGTTCATCAAAGGTTGTAGTGGAAATTTCATTGAATTACAAGTTATTTAGTATGCTCATTCGAACTTAAATGATTAGTATTTATTGTGTTGTCATTGCATAGAATATCATTCCTTCATCCTAATTCTTGTTAACATAAATCTACATAATACTCTCAATTTATAAAAGAGCACACAAGTACCTGTGCTTATTACCATAGCTTGGCATTATATTGAAGTGGTCAAGTTATTGAATATTTGGTATCAAAATCGCATCATACTTATATGTAGACACTTAAAATATTTTTAGGTAAATCAAATAACAATTTTTCATGGATGAAAATCTTCAATGATAAATATTAAAGAATAAAGACAATCCTTTGAAACCTAAAAATTTGCAACTACAAGCTTTAGATCATAACTTGATCATAAGTAAATAAATCATTCATACATACCAATCTAACATGTGCTACATATTAAATAATTAAATTATTCATGCATCCTTGCAAATCACCTGAGAAGGTTAGTGTAGTGGATCCATTTTTTCCATTTCGGTGAGCTAGTCCCTTATAACCATCTCGTCACCTTTATCTTTCAAAAGAAATTTAAATAATTTCATCACAACATATATATTTCATTTCTAGATCAATATAAGTTCTAAAAGTCTTACATTTTAATATGAATAAGCTTATACATTTTCATCAATGTAATGCAAGTGTGCTTAATCTAAGCATAAGCATCCCAATAAATCATGATAATTCATCACCATATAAAATCAACACATCATGTATGTTATACATTTATTACAATGCATCCAAAAACATAGCCATAAAGATCAATCATGAAACAAGATAGATAAGTGTATTGGACATTTGTCTTGAACTAAAAGTCCTTGTCTCCTAGCACAAAGCCATCTTGAGACGAGAGTGTAGTCCGTATTCTTTTTTGTTCTACCCAAAAATCATCACCCTTGTGGCTCAGATGCTTTTCTGATCAATTCACAAATACTTACACTTCCTTGGGATTCTATCACCCTTCAGAATTCCCAACCTTGAAATGTCCAAAAGGAATAAAAGGTAGGGGTTCCTTGGTGTGGCCATTAGACTTTCTATTGTTCATGAATGTGGTAGGAAGATGGAACATGAGAAGCATATTCTCAAAAACATATGGGGTAGAAGCAAAAAGTTGGGTGCCAATTCCGTGGAAGTCCGCGGCTTGAAAATTTGCACCGCTTGAAACGGGCACCCATTTTTTAAAAATAGGTGCCCGTTTTAGGCTCGGACATCCGATCCGAAATTCAAAAATGGGTACCTATTTTTTTTAGAAACGGGCACCCATTTTTTTTAAAAACGGGTACCCGTTTCTAAAAAAAATTTTAAATTTTTTTTTAATTTAAAATGTTTTTTTAAACACATTTTTAAATTTATGAAACGGGTGCCCATTTTTTGAATTTAAATAACGGCTGCCCGTTTCTTAAAATATGCATGCGGGAGTTTTCACTTTGCCTCAATTTTTGGTTTGGGATAGGTTTGGTGAGACCAAGCCTATGTCTTAGCCTCCAAAATTTTGGCTAAGGCATTGGAATAAAAATTTTAAGGCTTACCGTAATTTTTTGAAGCCCTTCTGGATCAATTTTTTTTACAAAATAAAAACCCATTAAAGATCTCACTATCACGATTCTAAAAATATAAATTTCATAATAATATGGTTATTTTTACTATTTTTACATTATTTATTAGTTGATAGTGGTACATAAACGTAAAATACTGAGACTCACTAAAACTTTAATAACTTTTTAATTTTTAAGTATTTTTAAAAATAAATTATATGTCATCAATCTAGATTCAATTCTTTTGAATTAAAAAAAAAAAGAATTTTAAAAAAAAAGAAAAATTATATTAAATTATGGTGGTCGTACACGAGAGGTTTGAAAAATAAGCTTTATTGTTAATTAAAAATTAATAAAAAATAATTTACAAAACAAAAAAATAAGAAAAAATATTCTCATCAATATTCTATGTCTTAGGTATCTTTCCTAAAAAGGATTTTAAAAAATTCATTTATTTGTGTCAAAATATGGTGGCCGTACACGGATGTGGTATGGTCCTGAAACAGACATTTTGAAAAAGTGGTTTTCAAATATGCCTATCAAAATATAATTTATACCATGTGGGTATTAAAATAAATTATATATTTGAAAAGTAGACTCCAAGTACTACAATTTCTATTAGTGAATTTTTCCAAGATTCAATCTCTAAGTGCCTCAAATTTTGAGATCAATTCAGATAAATTTTGAAAAATAGAAAAAACACTTCCACTTTTTGCAAAAAATTGGCACCCAACTTCTTGCAGCCACCCTATGCGAACAATATTTTTCCAAAGCGTATTTTAATCACCACGAATGAAAACTGGTAGGTAGAGAAACATCCCTTTCTACCCTTCCCTTGTTACTTCTTCCACATTAGCACCCTCACTGGAAAGTAAGCTTTCCAATTGACATACATAGTGCAAAAATTATACAAACACATGTATATAAATTATTTCTTTTCATTTAATATTGCATTAATAAAAGCATACAAGTCACATAACTAATCAACTAGTCTAATGAATTATGTCTTTCATCTTCAGAAATACCAATACATCATAACCAATCATATAAGAAGAAAGTGTTGAACATTCTATCAAAAAAACCAATAGGGCTTCATAACCAAATAATTCTATTCTATTTCCATCAAAACATGTTGACCTACTTGTCGATCATCAAATGTATCATTCAACGTACATCTATTTCAATCACCTCCTAATAATTTCATACAAGGTCTCAAATATAATCACCCAAGTGGTAGTAATATCTTATTAGAGTCAAAAATATATGTTTTCCATAGATTCCATCTTTCCATAAAAACCCATACAATTCCCCTCATAGCATAAAATATCACATCAAACAATATCAATCAATGTTAATTATTTCATACCATGCATTTCTAAAACACACTATGAGATGCATGTCAAACCAATTTGATCATTTCATAAAAGTTGAAGCTTATTTCAAGTAATATAAGAATGTAAATTTAAGAAGGGCATGTTCTTCGTAATATACTCCCTTTTACATTCTATAAATTTTGTACACTGAATAGGATAAATAGCATCTCTTCACATCATAGAACTAGCAACATAAAACACATATTCTAGCCACCACAAGATCATAAGCAATCACAATATTTAAAATTAGTAAATGTCAATTCAAAACCTCAAAGGTTGTAATAAAAATCAATAGAAGTGTGAACAAAAATCTCATTTGATTGAAAACTCAAAATTGGTGGCTAGCTGATCATAGGAGAACTGAAAACTTTAAGCTAATCCTTCACCATTCCCAAAGTTCATCAAGTTAAAAATATCATAAAAAGAGAACCAATGCATAATTAATCGACTAACACTAGTAACATTTGAGGGAGTTAAAAGCTACACAATACCTTACATCCAAGGTACGCTAAGGAACATGACCATAGTTCTAGAACATATATCTCAAAAATTACATCATCATGTAGTATCACATTCCATTGGTTAATACAACAAAGAATTGTTATTTCTTTCTTTTCTTTTTGAAATCTCATGTAATGCAAGGTGAGATATATAAATATATTTTCACAAAATTTCTTTGAATTTCTATTTCATATAAATCATTGTGAATTATTTTTCCCTGAGAATTTCACAAGGATCTAATATTAAAATGCTTTCATAACACACAAAAATATGTTACAATAATATATATTTTCATCATCTATCACAAACCAAGTCCAAAATTTTGGCAAGCACTCATACCTTTAAATTAAAATCAATCATCATTTATCTACACAATAACTTATAGAATTGTATCTTCTTTCTTTACTAAACAAATGCATAGAAATAGGCATTGAACTTTAAGTGTATCTTACACACAACTTACCTCATAGTTTTTCACATATTCTACCATTTAGTAATATGAGACAAAATGCAATCACACCAATTAGAGGTATTGACATATATGTGTCTATTTCCCACATCTATAATGCAAAAACAAGGAATATTCTATCCTTTCCTATCGAGAATAACTGTAATTAGAAGACATACTAGTTAACCCAGGGAACCACACTTATGTTCATAGACTAAGTATTAGTCAACTCATAGTTTTTGTGACTAAGGGTCACAACTAAGCATGGCGAGCTCAAGGCCCTAGCATGGAACCTAGAGCTCTGATACCATATGTAGAGACTGACCTTCTAACACTAATGCCACATCAACGAAATTGAAAAATGTAAAGTATGTTAGTAAAAAAAATCAAAGGTCGATTCTACAAGTTGACAAGATATAAATAAATTTCTTATAATATAAGATTAATAGAAGTACAATTATGACTATAACTGTCAAAAAGGTAAGACATGCCTCTGTGCCCAAGACAAATTGAGTGTCGACCATATATTGAAGATCCTAACATAATTGCAACAAGAGAAGCTACATCGACTCAACATAAAATTTCTGACCCAACTGTACAGATCATAACAGATAAAAGTCTATTGAGCGTTGCTAATCTGACAGGGATTATAAAAAATAAAAGTCTATTGAGCATAGTCTTATTGGATCTGTATTTTCCCAACAGAGATCATGATAAAAGATAAAAGTCCATTGGGAGCATTAATGCTATTCTAACAGGGATTATAACAGATACAAGCCAATCCTGCTTTGTCAGTCAAAATGCACTTCCCAAATGCAGCATCATCAGAAGATTTGCAGGTTTCGTCACAACCACTCGAAATAGTATTGCATGACCCTTTATATGCACTGCTCCAAAATCCACAGTACCCGGGGTAATCATAATCCATCGACTCTTTGTAATTACCAAAAACATTCTAAATTAGTAAATTGTGTAATTCTAAAAATAAATATAAATATTGATTAAAGAGAAGAAGAAGAATGCATTTTACCAGAAGCAGCCACGACCAAAAACAAGAGCACGTATGCAATCAATGTTTATGTGAGAAAAAATTTGAATGATGCTACGTCTATTTATAGCTGAAGCACCATATGTTATTTATTTATTTGTTTAATTAGGGAATCTCGTATTGATTAGCTTCTATCTAAACTCCAAAAAAATAACGTTACTCGCTCGTTAGTAGGGATGTAGAACTTTCAATGCCAATAAATTAATGGCTTTTTCAAAGCTTCAGATGTTGCCCCAATTTTGAGTTTACAATTGACTCCAAATTAAGTACGCTGGTATCCACATTGGACTTTCCACTTGCAGCTGGAAGGATTGGAACAGACAGATGGGAAATTAAAGATCAATATAGATATATTTTGATATGATAATTTAAATTTATACATGTTTTGATAATTAATTTGTGTAGATTATTTGTTAATTAGAATTATAGCTGAAAGGTAAAACATTCTTGTTACTTGTTTTGTCTTTTAATAGTATAGATTAGAAAAGAAAAATTCAAAAGGTACATAAGGAAGTGCATATATTAAGTGCCCATTATCTACAAAAGTTATTCCACTCATTATATCTCACAAATACCTCTTAAATTTTTATATTTCAAAGGATTATTTGATTAGATTCTTATACACAAATAGGATTATTTGATTTGGCTCTTACATATAGATTTGACAATGTTCAAAATTAGTTTGGTAAATCTACTACCATCAACTAAATTTTCAACCATTTATTCTTGCAATTGTTTAAGATGTGTAAATTTTGTTTGAAAATTAATTTCAGAATCTACTCCAATGAAATAATTGTTTAACCAATTTTTGATATTATTAATTTGTTTAATTATTAAATATATTATAAAATTTTAATACAAATCACATCATTACATATTTAATTATTATATGATAATACTAATAATCTTAATAATTCTATACTGTATAGTTTAATTAAAATATATTTATTTCATTTGAGTAAGATATTTTTGCACAATTAATTAAAAAAATTATAATCAACTACAAATATTTGACATAGAATAAGCTTAGGATAAAAGTTAATGTTTACATCAATTATGCAGAAAAATCAAAAAAATATGTAGGGAAAAAGACTATATATTTACTTTGAAAATAAATGTATAATCTTAAATTTTTTTATATTTTTAAAAAATTGTTGTTAAAATATTTTAATTAAAAAATACTTCCATTAAAAGAACCTCAAATTTGTTTTATGGAGTAAGATGTCATATGAGATAAGAAAAAAAAATCAGTATAGAATAAAATGAAATCTTTGGTATAAAAAAAAAATGCTATTGGTAATTTTATTAATACCTTTACATTTTCAAAATTGATTACCTAAAGAAAATAAGAGAACCTTTAACTTCTTAAAATTTGAACGTTGTCAATTTTAACCTTTTCAAAGAGTCCTTGATTGTCTACAAAAGTTGAATAGTTTTAAATGTTCCTTGATTGTTTTTTAGAGTAATATGTCATATAAGACAAGAAAAAAAATCACAATATAATAAAATGAAATCTTTATTTTTTATAAATGTAAAAGTAGCACACTAACCAAGAGATATAGAGTATCATAGCAGTGAACCAAAATTAGCCACCCAGAAGAAATGCCATTAAGATGTATCTAAGAGATAGCAAATAGACAAGAAAAAGAAATAAAAAGAAAAGCACCAGAAAATATAAAAAGAAAAATTGACCCAGGTTCTTCAGAACCTTAAACACTTCTATCTCCAGCCCGGTAATCTCTTCAGGTCCTTGAACTCCACAGGGGCATTATCCGCTTTCCTTTTGAGGTTTCCTCTGGTATGCCTACTATGACCAAACATATCCTAACCTTTAACTTGATCAAGCTCCACAATCTACGTATCTTGATGTTCCTTATCAAGGGTGTCAACCAACCTATTCATAGCCCCTATCGTGTTCTTTATACTCTCATGGTTCTAGTTCATAGCCTTGTGAATAACCTCCTTAATATTGTTCATCTTTTCATCCAATTGAGACTGATTCTTTTTATCTTTTCCATGGCATCAACTGTCTTCTTTAGGCAGTCCACAAATAACCAACTTCTTTTCCTTTGTAGTCCATATACTTTGCCTAGGCCCATCACCAACACTATCCTTATCGATAGTATTAACATCCAAAATATACAGTTTTCTACCTAAGGCTCTTTGTTTGATCTTGAATTCATTAGTCTCATGGAAAATCCATTTGAAAAGAGAAAATGAATCAATAGATTGGTCCTTCGCCAGACCCAAGACATAAAAAAAATTGTCATGCTTAGGTTTGAGATGCTAAGAGTCAACATTTAACTCATTTGGGGATGCAACACCCTCCTTGCTAAGAGAAAAATCACCATGCATAGGGGTAGCACTAACCACAGGGGAAGGTGGGATATGAATCTCCACTGCTATATATTTCTCCTTAGTCAAGTATTTGAAGGCACCTAAAAATAGCCAGGCTAAATTCAAGTGAGCAATCAAGGGTGAACCCATAATAGTGGGTTACAATTTTTTGGAGGAAGGAATTTGTCCGGAAAAGCATTTTCAACAAAATATTCTTTACCAAATTTTCATAGAAACTCACTTACACTTTCGATTGAAAGTACTAAACTTACGATTGAAAGTCCTTAGAGATAGGACTTTCGATCGTAAGTTACTTTCGATTGAAAGTTCTTAGTAACTTTCGATCGAAAGTTACTTATGAACTTTCAATCGAATGTTTCTAATTAATGACTTTCGATCAAAAGTCATTAATTAGGTTTTTGGGCAAAGTATCTTAGTAATGACTTTTGATCAAAACTAGATGACTTTCGATAGAAAGTATCTTAGTAATGACTAAATTTTGCATTTTTGGGCAAAGTACTTTCAATAGAAAGTACTTTTGATCAAAAGTCAATACTTTCAATTGAAAGTAATTTTGATCAAAAGTCAATACTTTTGATCAAAAGTGCTTTCGATCGAAAGTACTTTCTATCAAAAGTACTTTCTATCGAAAGTGCCAAAAATGGGACATGGTTTCAAGTTTTCAAGAAATGATGATAATTTCATGGCTTCAGGCCTCAAGTGCGTTGATCAAATGGATGAATAAGAAGATGTCATTTTGCATACAATAAGTACTCGGAACTATCTTTCTAACGATTATATATTTGACTATTTTTAAATTTATTATGTGTATGGTTTTTGACGTTAAATGAATGTAGGTTTTTTATCAAATATAAACCTCTGAGTTTGACGTTAAATGAAAAATAGTAAAACAAGGAAATATTTTTTTGAAAAACATCAGTTCCCTCTGTATTCAAGTCTACTTTCTATTAAAAAAATAATAATTGAAATTTGATAAATACACAATAAGTTATAAGCTATGTAGTCAAGGCAGGTCAAAATTTTGGTTTAGTCAACTTCAAACGTTAATAAAATATGCAATAATAGTGATAATGTCATCAAACCAATTGCATGCCCTTCGTATGGATGTTAGAAAACTAAATTCGAAAGAATTGCATCCATATCTATTTTACAAAAAGAGTTATGCTCTATGAAAACAGTGTTACTATTTGAAAATGATGTTTTCAGCACCATACACGTTTTTGTGGGAGAAAGAAAAAGGTATTCAAATAAATTTTAAAAAATAAAAATAAAAAAATTATATTTAGAATCTAGACATAAAATCCTAAAAGACTCTAATTTACTTTATCCTCCGATTTCGAGCGGTTCAACGGTAATATGCATCTGAATCTAAAAGTTTTTTCTCAAAATGTAGAGTTTAGTGTTCGTTCAGGCTAAAAAGTGTAACCCACTATTGTGGGTTCACCCTCAAAGGACAAATAAAAAATTAATTGAAATCAAAGTCAAATAGGATTAATTAAATAAAAAAGATCATTTAATTGTGCAATTGATTTAAATCAAGTTAATTGCATAGTTTAATTAAATCAAATCCAACCCATTCTAGGGTACACATGGCTAAGAAAATCAAATAAATCAATTAATTAATTCCTAAAATTTCTCACCTACCACATGGGAATGAATTGAATCAACCAATAGGAATTGAGAATTGAGCTCACATGGATCAAAGCTAAATTGGTTCTCCATCACTCATCTTGATGATGAATCTGAGCTACTCATTTTGTCTCTTTGTCTCAACCTTTGAGAACAAAATATTTAAATTGTTTCATCATTTGAAATCATTAACTTAATCATAGTTAAAATTACTCTACCCCCAAACCTTGATAAAATCTATAAATAGAGACTAAAAATCAAGAGAAAAGGATCTATTCTCATTTAGTTAATTGTATCCTTACTATATGCATTTTTATTTTTAAAGCATAATAGAACATTTTTAGCATAATTAGCAAAGATAGACATTAAATTAATCATAGATCATTTAAATTCTCATTTTAGAGATATCTCTAATGGATGTCAGCTAAGAGCACTACATTAGCTTCTTTAATTAGAGATCCATGATATGTTTATAGCTTTTAGATTTCAATTCAATAGGTTCAAAGGTTAAATTAGCTTCAATTGAGTTGATTTCTTAGCGAACTAATTTAGTGAATGTATTCTTTATACACAAAATGACATCCACTATGAGGCCCAAGGCCTCTACTAACCAAATTTAATCTTTATATGATAAATTTGTATGAATTTATGTTTGAGTTCTCTATTTTGTAGGTGAAATAGCACGTACAAGAAGAGAAATAGGAAGTACAAAGAAAAGCATGATGCATTTATAGGGAGAAACAACACACCTACATAGAATATTGACGCCTTTGCACCAGGTGTCAATGGGTCATTGATATTTTTGTCTTTTGTCTATCATTCTTTCAACGCATATACCCTGACCCTGTAATGATTATAATTTATGTTTTAGTTCTTATGATCTTTTCTATATCATTTTAATAGCGTTGTTCAGAAATGAAATGTTAGCATTTAAAAGTTTTTGTAGCTTGTATGATTAGTTAAATAGTGCTTTTAATAAATTATGTAGTGTGTATAGTAAACAAAATGTTGCTTATAAATATTTTTGTAGTGCATAGTACTGGTTATTTTAAAATTTAAATTCTACAGATTTAATGATAAATTTTCTCTATTTTGCAGATGACAAGACCTAAAAGAGTCTGAAAACCAGAATCCATAGCTAACAAAGAGGAAAAGAAAGAAAAAACAAGGTTGAAAAAGTAGAAACAAAATCATTTGAACAATATTTTAGAGGATTCCAAGAAAGAAGGAGAGGATCATGAAAGGTATATGCAAATATTTCAAGCTTATAAATGTAAATATGCATCACTTAATTGGATTTTTGTTCCTTAAGATTCACAAATATTAATCAATTTGAGGAAGGAAAAATTAGATTTACTTTTATTTATTCACATTTTCCTTGGATTGTGTTGGACTAACATTTTTGAGAAGACGATGCTAAGGAGCTAGAAAAATCACCACTAGGTGAGTGAAAAATGTATAAAATAAAATAAAAAATGCACCTAGCTTTGCTAGCTTCGAAAAGGTATGCCTAAAACCTTATGAATTTTCTTAAATTATGGCAACTTGATTTGGAAATGAGCATAATTAGAGACCTATTATTGGTTGTTGGATTTGTTAGTAGGCCTATGCTCTTTACTTCTTTTAGTGAATCTAAATGCCAAACCTATCAAATCCTTCAATTAAAAGAAAGGTCAAAGAATGAGAAAACACACTAAATAAATCCTAATTGTTTGTGGAAGAGAGTATTAGGTGATTATTCTCTTCACCTTTTAGGTAAATAAGAAAGATAGAAGTACTCAAATCTCCCTAGATTAAAAGAGGCTTGAAAATTGAACCATGTTAATTATGTTTTGAAGTGGAAGGTAGTAGGAATATTCTCTTCACCTTTTGTGAATCAAATTACCAAACCTACTTTTTCATTTCATTTCATTTCTTTCATGAACATGTTCGAGATCTAGTGGGCTCACCTCCTAAGAACATGCCTTAATGAGGCGGGTGAGAGGGACAACCCAAACTAGGATACAATTTATTTTTCCATAATAATCTAATCCGCTATATAAATTAAAATGCATTCATCCTTATTGAGGTGAATGACAAAGGAAGATCAAGAATTGAACCTCCTCGAGTAGTCTATTGGGATTGCGCAAAACTCCAACATACCGGTGGTGGGAGGCCTCTATAATGGGGGATGAAACTTGATTTTCTTTTGAACAAAATCCATCATAGCACTTGTTAGACTACAAATGATTAACTACTTGGAGAACAGAATGTGAATATGATCATCAAGCTACTAAGGTATATGTGAGACATTCGATCAGTTGTTATATTGTCATTGATGTTATCTAGTTTTGACTGTACTTATCATGTTAGTTGCAAACATCTAAAGAAGGTAATTTTGGTGAATGAAAGAGATATTAACACGAAAATGAGATGTATGAGTAAGTTATGAATATGGTATTCATTTAGTAACTTATTGATACTCATCTATGATAATATGATAGTGATTTGATTGGCTTACATAATTCTTTTAAGTAGTGAAGATCAAGAATGTAAAAGTTAATGTGGTCAGTATATGAAAAACTTAGTGTACATCAAGATGGTGTAGTGTACACCGAGTGTGGTATTAATCGAGAAGGAAGTCACCAACACATCATGGTATTGACTGAGTGGGAGAAATATAAAGGAACATGTGATTACTGACATGAGATGATGAGTTGGACGAATCTAGATGATTCTAAGGAAAAAGATAAAGTTTTCTATGAAGATCTATGGTTGATAAAATTCAAGATTGATTGGATGATGAATATTGAAAATGTATTAAGGCACAAGTTCCAATGAAGGTTAAGGAGGAAAAATCAATGAAGAAGAGTAAGAGGTAAAATCTATAGCTAAAAAGAAAATAGTTTATCATCTCTATATAAGGAGACAAGAAATTAAAAAAGAGAGATGCGTGTGAGGAGAAGATTGTATTCATGAGAAGCTGGTCAGACAAGTTGAAGTGAGAACCGAGTAATTCTGTAGACAACACTGAGCATCCAAAGGAGATTAACCAAGCATAACAGTGTTGAAGGAAGAAGGAAATTGAAGAGATTATGATGAACAAAGTAGTTATGATCTTAGCATAGATTTGAATATCTACAAAGTGAAGTTCTATTTGAATCAAGTCATGTACTGTTTCTTTCTAACCATTTCTATAGAACAAATCTCTTTACCGAGTGAGACTTAACCTTATTTGTTATTTAATTCTGACATTCAATGAATGTTGCTTATTTTCTTCTTGACCCAAGTGAATGTATGGTCACAAAGAACTATTAGTGATAAATACTCTAACAAGGTCACACCTTACAATGTGTTTTGTAACCTTTAACAAGGTTGGCTCTTAACTGAGCTCACTTCAGAAGAGTGAAAATATTTTGGGTACTGATCTCAGGTCGTTTCTTCCCTAACAGGGTTTCCATGTTAAAAATCAAGTGCTATATGTGTATTCATGTGATGATTTGTTATTTTACATTACACATTACAATTACTAGTTTGATTAATATTTACTAGATAATTTATCTAAGAGTCAATAAATGAATCAGAAAGACATAGTCACGTGTTTACCGAGCTATTTTAGTTTATTTGTTGAAATTGATTTTATACATCAATGCAGGAATTTAGGACTATAGGATAACTGGACTTAACTGATTCACCCCCCCCCCCCCCCCCACCCCTTAGTTATCTAAGAATTTGTATTAGAGACAAGTACGTAAAGGAAGAAGTTTGAAGGACTTAAGTTAAAGATCTAAAGATGTATAAGAAAGAGGCATCAAAGTTGAACAATGATATGATGATTGAGATCACTTCTTCTCTATCAGATGTTGAATTTAAAGACATTGAGAATTGTACAACTACAAGAGACATGTGGGATAAAATGAAACTTGTTCATGGAGGAGATTAGAATGTGCTTAGGACAAAGGCAGAAAGCTTAAGATGAAAGTTTGATGATACAAAAATGAAATAAGGTGAAAACATTACTCAGTAAAAAAACCAAGTCAAGGAAGTGGTGAATGCTATCTGAGGTGCAGGTGGACTTATTAAAGAGGAGACTATGGTAAGTAAAATTCTTAGAATACTACTGCCTACATATTCTATTAGGGTCTCTGCAATACATGAAATGAGAGTAGCTCTTGGTAATAATATTTCCCTTGATATTTTGATTGGTAGATTGACTGCATTTGAGCTTAACAACTTGGATAACAATATTTTACTATAAGGAAGAATCTGCATTTGTGTCATCTTTGAAAATTGAAAGATCGAGTAGTAGACAATAGATAAGAAATGGAAGTGATACTAAATATGAAGAAGATGAGCTTGATGAGATTGAACCATTAATGGCTAGAAGGATACCGAAAGGAAAAGGAAAATATAGAGGTAAACTACCCTTAGTATGTTTTAAATGTAAAGAGATTGGTCATATTGCTACAAGATGTCCTACTAGGAATGATAATGAGAAGACAAGTGAAAGATAAAAAGAAAGAAAGTATGATAGAAGAGAGTACTGAGATCATAGAGGCAACTGACAGCATGGAAATATAGAGAATTGAGACTACAAAGACAAAGGAGAAACTACTTGTTATGTAGTGGAAGAAGATATTGACACTGAGATTGAAATAGATGAAGATATAAAAGTGATGTTTGTTGCATTAAAGGAGGATTCTAAAGAAGAAGAAGAAAGTAATGTAGAAACAATACTTATTTTTAAAGTTAGCAAGAATGATACATGGATTATTGATAGTGGTTGTACACATCATGTGATTAGTGATGAACAAAAATTTGAATATCTTCAACATTATCGTAATATATAAAAATATATCTCTAATATATTTTTATATATTTATGGAGATGTGTGTATGGATATATGGGGTTTAGGTTTATGTGTTGAAAAGATGAGATATGTGAAGTATATGAAAAATGTTGTGCATATATAAAATTAATAAAACATAAATACTTATCTTGATAAGGAGAAGGTTCATAAATCATTATTTTCTAGTGTTTATGTACAGTTTCAAGAAATTTTGCAACTGGATTTGGCCTGTTAATACAGAAAAAGAGAAAAACCAAAAGCCTTTTTATTTTCTAAGAAAGGTCATCCTTGACCCAAGGTCATGGTAAGATCTTACCCCAAAAACTCAACCTTGACCTGCACTACTCTGATGAAAATTTTGTTCGTGGATCCTAGAAGTTTGTCAAAAAGGGTACTCAGATCTAAACTGCAATTTTCTATCCCACACTTGTACCTACAAGAAAAAGAGGGTCAAACCCCGGTTTGGAATCAACCTTTAAAATACAATTGAAGTAGAGAATGCTAGCAAGTAGTAGAAATAGATCTAACAACGAAACTATGATACTTAATACATATGCAATTGTATTTGAAATTTAAACAAGTATGTTGATAAGAAAGCTTGGACTCAACAAATGTAAATCAAAACCTCCATGACTCTATGCTTGGAATCCACCTTGAAGGGAGAATGAATAGATC
Organism: Chamaecyparis obtusa; assembly: GCA_027943335.1. Lineage (NCBI taxonomy): Eukaryota > Viridiplantae > Streptophyta > Pinopsida > Cupressales > Cupressaceae > Chamaecyparis > Chamaecyparis obtusa. Next base: position 693,173 of record BSBK01001951.1, on the reverse strand, counting down.
TTGAAGATGAACAAAGGATCTTGAAGGAAGATCACACCATGTCCATGATGGATAGATCTAAGGTTTGAATGATGAATCTTGAATGCTTGAACAAAATTCCTCCAAAAGACTTGAAAGATTGAATCCTTGATCTTCAATGGAGAAATTGAATGCTTGAATGCTTTCTTGAAGGATGATGGGTTGAAAGAACCTTAAAAATTTGATCTCAAAACTTGATTTCTTGATCATGAAAGTGGATGATAATGGATGGAAAGATTGATTAAAATGAGAGAGGAAGGCTTCCTTTTATACTAGTCTAGGGCACAAACTTCTAGAGTGGTAGACATATGAGAAATTAATTCCCATTCAGTGGAAACCCCTAGAAATGGACCCATATTAAATATAATTTGAGAGTTTACCATTCCGAAATCTAAAAAAGCTGACCCGGAAGCGGGAAAATAAACTTTTGAGATTTTGGTCGCATCTGGCAAACTTTGTGATGAAAAGGGGGACCTAGTTCAATGTCGAGGTTAAATTTGACCTAGGTCAAAGTTTAGGTTGAGTTTGACCTAGGTCAGGTTGAGGTCGACCTTGACCAGGGAGTTTAGGACCCCTAGAAAATGTGCTAGGTGAGGAAAACAGTGCCCCAGGAGGCCCAAACAGAGCCCTAAATAGGCACAAAAGATGGGAAGGGGGAAAAAATAGAGGACAACATGATGATGGCCCAAAAAAATCCCTAAGGAGGGATAAACATTCTTAACATGGAAGTGCTTCTATTTTAGGACAATACATTAAGCCCCCACTTTAGCGAGAGTACGAAAATAGAACATACTCACGGTTAAGGACACAAGTCCCTAGACTAGGATTCTAACTCAACATACACACATGAGTGTATGAAAACAAACACAAAACTAAAATAAACCCAAATCAACTAGTAAAGGAAACCTTGCTAAGAAATGCTTCCTATACTAATATCATATTTGGAAAGCTATCAAAAAACATAAATGATTACATAAGAAAGACAAGAGAAACACTATAAATAACATAGCTTCATGATCCAGTCCTACTAGTATGAAAGCAAAAAGAGAGAAAAGAGAAAGTGATTACCTGTCCCAGTAAGATGACCACCTCACCGTGACTCACCAAGGAGGGATAGCCCAATAGGAAACTGGAAGTGATAGTTCACCCAAAAACTATGCTCTGTAGTTGTAATGCATCTTCTCATAGCTTTTGGAATACCCATAGATCCACCTTCTTGTATCACTATGAATATAAAATGTGTGTCCCTTCATGATTTAGCAACTTATGTGCATTACCTTCTGCTGATTTAGCATATTGAAAATTGAAAAATGCATGTCTCTTTAGGATTTAGCAACTTATGTGTGCTATCTTCAGAGGATTTATCATATTGAAAATTGAAAAATGTGTCTCTTCAGGATTTAGCAACTTATGTGCATTACCTTTATTGGATTTAGCATATTGAAAATTATAAAATGCACGTCTCTTCAGGATTTAGCAACTTATGTGCTTTACCTTCAAAGGATTTAGCATATCAATGAAAAACTATAGTACAAAGGAGACCGTATATATGCCCCCCTCCTTATCGTGGTTGTCTAGTAGACATGATAAGGAAGAGAAAGATGATACCTACTTCAAAATGTAAGGAGATATCCAGCTTAACAACAATGTACACTATATTCTTAATGAAGGGTATTGACCCCTACATCCAAGAGTATAGATAATCATGAAAAGGATATGTCCCTCATGGAAAATTATCCTCAAAGAAAGAGATCTTATCAACAAGACCCCCACTGTAGAGTTATTTTAGATAAAATATCATCTTTCAAAGACAAACCAAGTAGGAACAAAGATTCAATCATCAAGCCCCCTGCAACCAAGAGGAAGAGGAATCTTTGAATTGAGGGAAACAACTCTAATCACTAAAGCAAGGGACATAGTTTATAAAGAACATAATTTGCAAAATAAAGAAGAGGTGATGACCTAGGACAACAACCTCTCATATAAAAAGGATATCCATAGTCAAAACATTGGTCAATATAATGAAATAATGTTGCTAGATAAACAAATGCCACTAAGCTAAGGAAAGAAGATCCCTAGACAAAGAGAAAGAAGGAAGAACCTTTCTCCCTAGGGATGAAAGCAAGGGATACCTTTTCAAAAAAAATGTCTTTATAAAAGATATCTTGAATAGAATTTATGGATGATTATAAACATAATACAAAATCATAGAGAGAGAGGATAGAAAGAATATAGATTAAGCCCAAGAAAAATCCTAATGGATCCTAGGAGACTGGGTGACAAGTCTAGAGACAAGAGGAGAAGAGATATATATTATATCAGAATGAGGGGTATCCTCTATATCAAAATTATGAAGGAATTGTAAAACTGCACGAGAGTGAGATATAATTCCTAAAGTAGCTCTTTCTCTAACATATAACTTGAAATACACACAATCAACAAGTAAATGTGTATTAATATAATGAAAAGGATATTTATACTTATATAGAGAATATATCGGCATAGGTTTAAATATTTCTTTCTTGGAATTCATTAACTGAACATACACCTTTTTAGCCACCTCTTGACGAATATCAGGGTTAGCTAAGGTAGGTGTAGGAGAAGAACATGAAGAGGATGATGACGATCAACATCAACCACCTTGAATTGATATTGCAAACAACCAACACCACACATATCTTGTTTAGTGGATATATGAACTTAATACTTAATACCATGCTCATTAACACCAAGCCCTAAACCTCTATAACCTTCTCTAGTCATCATATTATATCTTGTAGTGTACATATCATGTAAAGCTTCTACATGAGGTAATTGTTTATTGTGTTCATGTGAGTAAAGGTTGTATAAGGTGGAATAATAGGTTTAGAAGAAATTTCTTTTTTCTTCCCTTTAATATCATTTTGGATAGGATAAGAAGGGGAAGGTAAATCCAAGAATTCTTGCACATCTGCATCATGAAACATAGTTTGAACTTCATCATAAGTATGAGAAGAAGTAGGAATAGAAAATGGACAATTAGGCATATTAGTAACTAGATTAGGATTAAGAAGATTAGGAACTAGATTAGGAAGGATAGGATGAGGATTAGGAATATTAGGAGATGGTGTATCATCTACCAAATTCTTCACATAATCCGAAAGAGAAATAAGTCCGCCACACAAGTCTTTAATGAAAGTTTTGAAATTAGGAAGACTAGTATCGATCAATCTCACAAAAGCATAGGCAAGTGAAACATGAAGTGTGATATACATAACAAAATGGATGATACTCTCATAAACATCATAAGTATGATAAAGAGATGCTAAGAGGAGGATAATAAAGAAAATAATCACACGCCAAAGCATCTTAAAGATCTTCATAGTAAATGCAATGGAAGAAATATTTTTGTATTTTGTTGACTATATGGATTTTTTTAATTTTTTTGAATTTAAAATGTAAGAGCATAAAAGAAATCTAGTCTTAAGGAAAGAAAGAAAATCATCTAACACAAAAATGAAAGAGTTGTCTATCACCTGTTCACCAAAATGTAATATATAAAAATATATCTATGATATATTTTTATATATTTATGGAGATTTGTGTATGGATATATGGGGTTTAGGTTTATGTGTTGAAAAGATGAGATATGTAAATTATATGAAAAATGTTGTGGATATATAAAATTAATAAAACATAAATACTTATCTTGATGAGGAGAAGATTTGGAAATCACTATTTTCTAGTGTTTGTGTACAGTTTCGGGAAATTCTACAACTGGATCTGGCCTGGAAATGAAAATATAGAGAAAACCCATAAACCTTTTTCTTTTCTAAGAAAGGTCATCCTTGACCCAAGGTCAGGGTAAGAGCTTACCTTGGGGTACAATCTTAGCCCAAAAATTTGATCTTGACATGCACTACTCCAATAGAAATTCTATTCATGAATCTTGGAAGTTCACCAAAAAGAGTACTCAGATCTAAACTGCAATTCATTTTCCTGCACCTGTACCTGCAAGAAAATTAGGGTTTTTGTTGTTTGGATGAGGGGTTTGCCTTGGTCAAACCCTAGTTTGGAATCAATCTTTAAAATATAATTGAAATAGAGAATGCTAGCAAGTAGTAGAAATAGATCTAACAACGAAGCTATGATACTCAATAGATATGCAATTATATTTGAAACGTAAACAAGTATGTTGATCTATGAAAGCTTGGACTCAACAAATGTAAATCAAAAGCTCCATGATTGTATGCTTGGAATCCACCTTGAAGGGAGAATGAATAGATCTTGAAGATGAATGAAGGATCTTAAAGGAAGATCACACCACCATGATGGATAGATCTAGGGTTTGAATGATGAATCTTGAATGATTGAACACAATTCCTCAAAAAGACTTGAAAGCTTGAATCCTTGATCTTCAATGGAGAACTTGAATTCTTGAATGCTTTCTTGAAGGATGATGGCTTGAAAGAACCTTGAAAACTTGATCTCAAAACTTGATTTCTTGATCATGAAAGTGGATGATCGTGGATAGAAAGATTGATTGAAATGAGAGAGGAAGGCTTCCTTTTTTACTAGTTTAGGGCACAAAATTATAGAGAGGTTGACATATGAGAAATAAATTCTCATTAAGTGAAAACCCCTAGAAATGGACCCATATTAAATATAAAATGATAGTTTACCATTTTGAAATCTAAAACAGTCGACTCGGAAGGAGGAAAATAAACTTTTGAGTTTCCCCATACATCTTGCAAACTTTCCAATGAAAAGGGGGACCTGGGACAAGGTCGAGATTGACTTTGACCTAGGTCAAAGTTGAGGTCAACTCTGACCTAGGTCAAGGTCAAGGTCGACCTTGAGCCAAGGGTTTAGGACCCCTGGAAAATGTACCAGGTGAGGAAAATAGTGCTCGGGGAGGACCAAACAAAGTGCTAAACAAGCATAGAAGATGGAAAGGGGGCATAAAATAGAGGAAAACATGATGATGACCCAAAAAACCACCTAAGGAGGGCTAAATGTTCTTAACATGGAAGTGCTTCCATTTTAAGACAATATAATTATAATGGTGGATCTAAGAAAATGGGAAATGATACACCCTGTCAAGTGAAAGGTAAAGGATCTATATTCCCAAATAACAAGATCAGATGTGAAAATTATTATTGGGTTAAAGGACTTAACTATAATCTATTGAGTGTAGTACAATTGAACAATAAAGGTCACCGAGTTGCATTCGAGAAAAGAAAAGTTAAAATCTATGATGATGCTGGAAAACTGATCGGTGCAGGTGAACAATCCAGAAGTAACTTATTTTTATCTAAATAATGTTGAAACTTCTTGTTTGTTGGCTAATAATGATGATGTTTGGTTATGGCACAAAATATTATTTTATGGGAATTTGGACAACATGGTAAAGATTAGTAAGAAAAGGAAAGTTAGAGGTTTACCGTGTTTGTCTAAGCCTAACCAAGTGATGTGCAAACAATGTCAAATGGGTAAAATGACAAAGTCTAGTTTTAAGAGAAAACAATAGTCATCTAATGAAATTTTGGATTTGGTTCATACTCATTTATGTGGTCCAATGAGAACTCAGAGCTATTATGGAGGTATATATTTTATCTTATTTGTTGATGAATTCTCTAGAATGATGCATGTCATGTTCTTAAAAGAAAAATTGGAACCTTTTCAAATGTTTAAGTGGTACAAGGAAAAAGTAGAGAAAGAAACTGGTAAGAAACTAAAATTCTTGAGGTCAGATAGAGGTGCTGAATTCACTTCAAATGAGTTTACTCACTTTTCTAATGAGCATGGAATAAAGAGACAGGTATCTGCACTGAGAACACCTAAGTAGAATGAGCTTGTTGAAAGAAGGAACAGATCAATTGTTGATTGTGCTAGAACACTGATGATTGAAAAATATTTTGCACAAATTTACTAGAGAGATGTTTTCACTACTGTTGTATTTATGTTGAACTGACTACAACTAAAGAAAGAGAAAAATAAGACACCTTATGAGTTATGGTATGACTATACACCTAATGTGAGTTATTTCAAAATATTTAGAAGTAGATGTTACATTCTAAAGGATGATAGAAAAGGTAAATCTGATTCAAAAGGTGATGAGGGAATATTTATAGGTTACTCTACTAGAAGTAAGGCTTTAAATGTTTGAACAAGACTACTAACAAGATGATTGAAAGTGAAAATGTGAGAGTTGATGAGCTTGCTAAGAATAATGGTGAAGAGAGAATGAAGGAACTAGAATATCTATGGTAGATTTTCTTACATAGAAGATCTTGACACTCTCCCTGAGCAACATCCTAGAGTCACCAATTTATAGAATACTACTACCAAGAAACAACAAAGAGCTACCGAAGAAAATGATGATCATGCATTGAGTGGAGAAAACCTTGAAGAATAAAGATCTAATCCTGTACTAGAAAAATATGTGAGGAGACACCATCCACAGGATTAGATAATTGGAGACAAAAGAGCAGGAATGATGACAAGAAGTAAGTTAAGAAATAATACATTTTTGGTTTGTGAATTTGAACCTAAAACTGGTAAATATGCATTGGAAAATGATGATTGGATTAAAGAAATGAATGAAAAAATTGAGAAAATATAGAAAAAAAAGGCATGGACATTTGCAATGAGACCTAAAGACAAAAATGTGATTGGCACCAAATAGATTTTGAGAAACAAATTGAATGAGAATGGAGATGTTACAAGAAATAAAGCAAGATTAGTTTACAAAGGTTATCCACAAGAAGAATGAATTGACTATAGAGAAACATTTGCACCTATTGCTAGACTTGAAGGAGTGATAATACTACTTACATATGCTTCTTACAAAAGATTTAAGGTATATCAAATGTATGTTAAATTTTCATTTCTGAATGGAATACTTGAAGAAGAGGTATACATTGAACAACTTAAAGGTTTCATTGATCCTAATCAGAAGAATAGGGTTTACAAGATGCACAGGGCACTTTATGGACTGAAGAAACCACCAAGAGCTTGGTACGAAAGACTATATTCTTATCTTATAAGAATTGAATTTTTTAGAACTAGTGATAACAACAATCTATATTTGAAATGTGAAACTGATGATAAGATGATTATTGCTGAAATATTTGTTGATGATATCATATTTGGAGGTCATGATACTTTATGCAAATCTTTTTCTAAAGAAAGGAGTAAAGAGATTGAAATTTTGATGTTTAGAGAGATTAAATTATTTCTTGGTTTAGAAATTCTACAACAAAAGGAAGTCATCTATATCACACAATCTCAATACATTAAGGAAATCTTGAAGACATTCGGTATGAAAGATTCAAAGATAGTTGGTACACCTATGGTAACTGAATGTAAGATGACCAAGGATGACAAGTCAACATATGTAAATAAAACCTTATACAGACCTATGATTAGAAAATTGATGTATGTTGTGCATAGTAGACCAGATATTTCACATGTTTTTGGCATTGTAGCTAGATTTTTTGCTAATCCCAAAGACACACATATGATAGCTATGAAAAGAATTTTGAGATATTTGAAGAACACTGAGAATTATGGTTTGTGGTATAAGAAAGAAGGAAATTTTGAACTTAAGGTTTATAATGATGCTGATTGGGCTGGAAATATTGATGATAGAAAAATCACTAGCGGTGGAGCATTCATTTTGGGAGAAAGATTAGTAACATGGATAAGAAAGAAACAAGGATGCATTTCCCAGTCCAATGTTGAAGCTAAATATGTTGTTTTTACTGGTAATTATTCTAATAGTGCATGAATTAAACAATTATTGGAAGGTATGAGTGAAGAGGTCATTGATCCAGCGATAATATATTGTGACAATAAAAGTGCTACTAACATTTCAAATAATCCAGTGATGCATGCAAAGACAAAACACATATCTATAAAATATCATTACTTAAGGGAGAAAGTTCAAGAGAAATAGGTCACATTGGAATATGTGAAGTCACACGAACAACTTGCTAATATATTCACAAAACCCTTACCAAAGGATATATTTGAATACTTGACAAGTAGACTAGGGGTCTATCCCCTATCTAATAGTCACTAAGGTGATATGGGGTTGCATCAACATGTACTTTATCATAAGATCTAATGATGTTGATGCATGATGTTCACACTTTGGGATTCCTAAGGTTGTGAAGAAGATGGAAGACAAGCTAAAATAGAGAATATATGTACATGCACGGTACAAGAATCAGAAAAGGAACTATAGAGATACACATTTAGCTGCTAAAGAGATGATTACTTTTGGAATTTTTGTCAAAGGGAGAGATGATCATGAAATATTCAGGAGAGATGATAATATGGGAGAGATGATGAAATATCAATTAGAAATGAAGCTACCCAAAAGGGAGAGACAAATATATTGTGTAGTGATTAAATGTATTAAATGCATAAGGTAAGGGAGAGCTTACTGAGTCACAACATAAAGACTAAGATGTAGACAATTAAGATGTTTGGTATTCTATGACATATTTTATATTGTGTTTCCATAAATTCTAAAGGGAAATATTTTTAGACTACAACTAATTGAATACTTGGAGAAAAGAATGTGAAGATGATCACTGAGCTACTAAGGTATATGTGAGACAATAGATGAGTTGTTATATTGTCATTGATGTTAACTAGTTTTGACTATACTCATCATGTTAGTTGCAAACATCTAAAGAAGGTAATATTGGTGAAAGAAAGAGATATTAACATGAAAATGAGATGTTTACATAAGTTATGAATATGGTATTCATTGGGTAACTTATTGATGAGTCTATGATAATATGATAGTGATTTGATTGGCTTACATGATTCTGTTAAGTATTGAAGATCGAGATTGTAAAAGTTAATGTGGTCAGTATATCAAAAACTTAGTGTATACCGAGCTAGTGTAGTGTACACCGAGTGTGGTATTAATGGAGCAAGATGTCACTGAAACATCACTATATTGACCAAGTAGGAGAAATGAGGAACATGTGATTGCTGGCATGAGATAATGAGCTAGATGAATCTAGATGATTTTCATAGAAAAAGATAAAGTTTGTTATGAAGATCTATGACTAACAAAATTCAAGATTGATCAGCTAATGAAGATTGAAAATGTATTAAGGCACAAGTTTTGAGGAAGGTGAAAGAGGAGAAATCAACGAACGAGATTAAGAGGCAAAATCTATGACTGAAAAGAAAATGATTTATGATGTCTGTATAAGGAGACAAGAGAATAAAAAAGAGCGATGTGCATGAGGAGAAGATTATATTCATGTGAAGTTGGTCAGATAGGTTGAACTGGGAACTAAGTAATTCTATAGACAACACCAAGCATCAGAAGTAGATTAACCAAGTAGAACAAAGTTGAAGGAAGAAGGAAATTGAAGAGATTATGATGACCAGAGTAATTTTGAGCTTAGCATAGATATGAATATCTACATTTAAGTCAAGTTGCATTTGAATCAGGTCATATATTGTTACTTTCCAACCTTTCCTACATAAAAAATCTCTTAACCAATTGAGACTTGACCGTCTTTGTTATTTAATTATGGCATTCAATGAATGTCGCTTGTTTCCTTGTTGAGCCAAGTGAATGTATGGTGACAAAGAACTGTCAGTGATTATTCATCTAATGAGGTCACACCTTATAATATGTTTTGGAACCTTTAATAGGGTTGGCTCTTAACCAAGCACACTTTAGAGGAGTGAATATTTTGAGTGCTAGTCCTAGGTGATTTTTCCCCTAATAGGGTTTCCACGTTAAAAATCAAGTGTTATATATGTATGCATGTGATGATTTTTGAAATTGGTTTTATACATCAGTGGAGGAGTTTTATACAGAGCTATTTTATATTATTTGTTGAAATTGGTTTTATACGTCAGTGGAGGAATTTGGGACTATAGGATAACTGGACTTAACTGATTCACCTCCCCTCTCATTTATCTAACAATTTGATAAATTAGAAAGCCTACCTCATTAGAGCCATGTTTAAAAGCCAAATTTGACCTTAGGTAGATTTCTTGAAGTGTTTTCTTGTGAAAGACTAGTGAAAGCACTCTCACATCCTTAAACCTTTGTGTTTAGAGGTCATAATTAAAGAAAAGAGTTTTTGAGATTGCTGCATTTGATGATACATGTTACAAAGAAGAAACATCCTTTCAAATTTAATAAAAAGTTTAAAAATCTTCCTAATTCAAAACAAAAATCATCAAGAGAGGACAATTTCAATTAACTCAAATCTTGCTAATCTCAAGTTTCACTAGTTCTCATCTCTTAAATATATCTCTACAAGATTACAAAATGTGCATTAATCAAGAAATTCCCTACAAAGAATTCACTTTTTTATCTCTATTGGATGAAGAACATGAACAAGAAGAAACAATTCCCAATCTATTTGAAGAAAGATTTAATCCTATGGTGGGAAGTAATGATCACTATGATTTTGACCAATATCGAAACTATGAACACAAAAATAAGAATCATCAAAGAAATTGAAGGAATGAAGAAGCAACCAAAGAAAGAGTTAATGAGGTAGCCCAAGATCCCTTATTCTTGAGAGTCATGGATAAAATTATAGAAAGGGATAAATAAATACATTTCCTCAATTTATCTTCATTAGGAATTAAACTTCCTCATGACTATGATACATCAACCTTGAAGAAGGATGAGGAAGAAAAAATACATTAGGAGATATGAATAAACAACTCAAATTATTTCAAGCTCAAATTGATAGCATGAAGAAGGCAACTGAACCCAAACCATTTTCAATTGAAGACTTATGTCCTTTTCATTTTGATAAAAAATTGATCATGGTGTCTTTTCCTCCAAATGTGGTTTTTCCAAGATATGATAAGGACATGGGTAAATCTGACCCACAAGTCCACTTAAGAGAATTTTGTGATATAAGAATTGAGTTCATGCATGACACCACATACCTAATGAGGTTATTTCCAGGAAACCTTGGAGGGAAAGATATGGACCCATTATTACTACAATATTGAGCATGAAATCACCATGTTGAACCTATGTAATACCAAAAAAAAATATGGTGAACCTTTTCAAAGCTTCCTCCAAAGATGGAGAATGGTTTTAACTCGATATCCAAGAACAATACCTAAGAAAGAAACAATGGAGATTTTCATGAATAACTTGAACATGGAAATAAATTATCGATTACAACTTCAATGTTCCCCTACCTTTGAGAAAATCATTGAAAATTGGATAAATATCGAAGAAGTATTATTAAAGCAAGGAGAAATCAAGATTTTAAAGAGAACACATGCTTTTCTAACACTAACAATTTTTTTAATAATAATAGGGGTGCTAATAAAAATAATGAAAAACCCAGGTTTTGGTTAAAGAATACTAATAAGATCCTTGTGAATGATGGGGTTGTGAAAGAAAACAACTCTAAAGCAACCCATTTTAATTTATCAAGTGGGTCTAGGGTATGTGTAGGATCATGGTATGCCAAACTAGGCCCTTAAGTGGCAATGAAAATTAAGAAAATCATGTTTAGGCAAGTTGACATAAAAATTTGAACAAGTTATAAATATTATATCAAAAATATGTAAGAAGAGAATATATAGAAAATTGAATTTAGTTTCTAAGATACTAGGCCTTTTTTGAAAAACAATTATGCTATATGTTGAAAATTTCAAATTTCAATGTAGTAGTATGAAAATTTCAAGAAAAAAATAAGAAGTAGGTGTATGTCTGATCACATTAAACGCAATCAAATGCTAAATTTTTTTTACAAGATTCTAGATATAAGTAGTAGACTCATGTCCAAATGTTACACATATTTTTTTGTAATTTTTTTCCAAGTAAATAATTAATTATGATTTTTCTTCTACAACTTTTCCACAATACAAAAACTCTCGTGTCTAACCACGTTAACTTAGTCTAAACTTTATCAAATTGAAAACTTTTTAAATTTTTCTTGTAGTAGGAAAGTCATAGAATGTGACACATGTTTTGGATTTCAAAAATGTTATAAAATTTGAAAGTTATAGCTATTTTTCAATAAGTCTATCAATCAGGACTAGAAAGATAACAAGTAGGTGTATGTCTGACCACATCAAACAAAATCAAATGATAATATTTTTTATAAGATTCTAGATAAAAGTAGTAGACTCATGTTCGGATGTGATGCATATTTTTTGGATTTTTTTTTAAGTAAATAATTAATTATAATTTTTATTCTACAAATTTTCCAGAATATAAAAACTCTCATGTCTGACCACCTTAACTTAGTCTAAACTTCATCTAATTGAAAGAATTGTTTATTATTATTGTATTGGGTGAGGTATAGAATGTGATGTATATTTCAGATTTAAAAAATGTTATATTGTTTGAAAGTTATAGTTGTTTTTCAAAGAGTTTATCAATCAGGACTTCTTTTTCACATCACCACTTTTTGGCATACCATGATCCTACACATATCCTCTAATCAAGCCAATAATATCAATCAAACATCCAAGACCCCTTTTAATTATAATAATAACTCTTTCAATAACCAAGGTACAAATAAGCCAAGAAATTTATTTAACACAACCCAAAGAAGGAAGTTCACACCCTTGGGAGAACCTTTCAAGAATTCTTTAAGGACCCTTATTGGTAATAAAATCATCATTTTTTAGGAATCGAGACCCTACGAACCACAAGTCAAACTATCATGGTGGAATGATGCCCATAATTGTGAATACCATCAACATAAAGGGCATAAGACTAATGAGTGTATGAGACTCAAACATGTGGTGCAAGACTTGATAGATGATGGCACGATCAAAGTTGATGGTCCCCAAAATAATGAAGATCATATGGCATTTAATACTCCTTTCTTAAATCATGAGAAATGTGAAACATAAAATTTGAATCAAAATAACAAAAGAGGTAATGCTAATGTCAATTTTTCACATACCTATGAAAATACTATAAATTCTTTGATGGGGTATGAAAATATCATTAATGTCATAGTGGTGAAAGAGGAACAACAAGAAGAAACCTCTAATATTATGACTAGGGGACAAGCGTCAAAAATCACCTTGCAATGGACTACCCATAAAATTGTTTTACCATGTCAAACATCATCATCTTCAAAGAAATACAATCTTGTGGATCAACTCCAAAGAACTCCCGCACAAGTATCAATTTGGGAGTTGCTAAAACTTTCACCAATTCACAAAGAAATCTTGGAAAAGTTTCTTGTTGAGACCAATGTTCCACATAACTTGGATGTTAGTAAATTTAAAAATATGATTGGACACCTTATTACACCACATTGCCTATCTTTTTCTGAACAAGATGACATGCCTTTGAATCATCCTCAAAATATCTCATTGCATTTAGAGGTCTTGATACATAAACATCATGTATAAATAGTCCTTATTGATGGAGGAGCCGACATAAATATATGTAACTTGATTCTTGTGAAAGCTTTAAAGGATATTATGAAGAAGTCATTGATCCTAAAAGAAAGATAACTATCAAATCTTATGATGATGAAGAAAGAACCTCCGAGAGAATAATAGTTCTTCCTATCCAAGTTTGTCCTATCACAAAGAAATATTTTTCCAATTGCTTGATTTAAGATTGACCTATAATATTTTTTTGGGGAGACCATGGATACATGAGATGCAAGAGGTACCTTGAATATACCATCAATGTCTAAAGTTTCCTTACATGGTCCAGGAAATTATGGTTAGTGGAGAATTGAATCCATTCCAATACTGCAATAAATCAAACATATAAATGACTCATTGGTTCCCTACAATAGTGAATGCACTACATCAAGTCAAATGAGTCAAGGTCAAAGTTCAAAGGATGTTTCTCTAGAAAAAGGAAAAGGAAAGACAAAAGACTAAGATACCCTTGGTAAGAAGAATCAAGACGAAACTAACTTAGCTACATCAACTAAAGGAAAGGAGAAAGATAGTTGGATGGATTCCAAGGAAAAAGAAGAAGAAGAAGATAATTCAAAATTTTCTCAAATTGAAGCCAAAGAAATCCATTATCAAAAGATGGACACAATGATGAAGAATTTTGAAAACCAATGCAAGATCAAGCAAAATGGTGTAGGTGAATATTCCTTATCAATGATGGATCTACCTCTTTCTCCTAGGTCCCATGGTAAACCATCTATCTGTAATCCTCCCCAAAAGTGCAATGAACATTTTGCAAGAGCTATTGCTTCTTCACCCATTGAAGAAGATGATAATGAGATATTGAAATGGCTATATAAAGGTGAAGAAGCAACAAGTTCAAATCAGATAAAAAATGAAGAAAGGATTCAAAACATCAACATTCCAACACACCAATATGGAAAGGGATAAAAAATCATGCAAAAGATGGGATACAAAGGAAAAGGACCCTTGGGAAATAGAAAATCAAGGATTGGCTATCCTATTAATTCCCTCCATCCACTGCCTTATCCATACACTATCCATTATCCTATTTTATTCCATCCATTTTCACATATTTGATCTTGACATCCCTATCCTCCATCTCATAGTCCTTATCTTATTCATTCCCTTAATCCATCATTCATAATTCTCTTTGAGTCCATACACATTTTCATATCCTTGATCTTGATTATGCTATACATTTACTCCATCAATTATCTATTATTAAATTCTATATATATCCTCCATATCACTATCCCCTATCCTCTTCATACCATCCATTTCATATCCCTTATCCATCTTCCTTCCACTTTCATATCAATTGGTTTTCGACATGACTAGGGGAAACATGTTGCTTTTCTTTCTATTTTTTGTGCACACTTTCTTGTTTCTTATATGTATTAGTATTTTTTTCATCTATCATGGTATTTTTGTCTTATTTTCACAAGGGCATCATGGTCTTCTATATCATGGCACGATAAGCCATATGGTTGTATTAGACCAAGTTTTTAATCACATACTTGGCACATGGTCATCTTGGTTACTCATACCTTAGTGCATAATGTGTCAAGTACATGTTGGAAACTGCAATTGAAGCAATTTTTCTATTGTCACTGATGTCAAACCTTAACTGGTAAGACAAGTTGATATCTAAGAAAGTACTATATCTATCAATTGATGAGAAGGATTAGGGAAAGGTTGGTAACAATAGCACCTACGGAAAGGTTGAGTTATCTTGATACTTCAATGAGTACTTGATTATATGGCACAATGATAACACAATGTATTTTTTATTGAAGTAAGAAGCAAGACTAAACAAGTAGGCTTAACTGAGAAAAAGTGAAGAAATCTAGTTTAAGCCGAGTGATGTTAGTGTCAACCGAGAGCCAATATATGTCAAGTAAATTCAATGTTGACCAAACATTAGTTTATTGCCGAGTGACAATATTTTTCGAGTGAGAGAATTGAAGAGGTGGTTGAGTTGCGCAGTGATGACTGAGGAGTTGAAACAGTATTGACCGAGCATAAATAATTTACATTTGAGGAAGAATTTAGATTCCTAGCTAACATAATTGAATTCTTGGATAATGTAAAATGTGTTGACTTTATTTATAAAGTGTATTGAGCATTTAATGCATAGTAAATCATTTTACTAATATTTCAATAAGAAGATTGAAGATGTTTCTAGAAGGATGGATGAAGAACTTAAATGTTGGAAGGATTTGATGGATCTGACCTAAACCTAATATCTACAAAGGAGATTAAGTAGAAAAAGATAGATCTATTTGTTGAAGAGATATAAGATAACCTAAGCATGAGGTTGAGATAGGATGCTGGAAGTTGTTGATGTTATTAGCTAACAAAGCAGAAAGGCTGAAGGTAAAGAGGTTGATCAGAGTTGTGATTTCTTGAAGGGATTTTAGAGAAGATCAGTGATGGAGATGGAAATGGTACTCAGTTAGTAAGCCAACATATGTGTACGGAATTGGATCTAATTATTCTCAAAGTGAGTTGTATGTTTTTCAGATCAATAATACTGCTACTTTCTAACCATTTTATCAGTTAAATCCTTTAATCAAGTTTGACGTAACAGTCATTGTATAAATCCTTTAATCAAGGTTGTATTCTAAAGGAATGTATTTAAGTCCTCTAAGAAGGCACACTCCTAATAGGGTGGTTGAAATCCTTTAATAGGGTCACACCTAATAGTGTGTTTTGTAAACCTTTGAGAGGGTTGGCTTTTCACAAAGCTCACTTCAGAAGAGTGAACAATATCAATAACATTTTACAAAGTGGTTTTTCCAAAATTGGGTTTCCACTATAAATCCTGGTGTCAAAATTGTGTGAATGTTTTGGTGTTAAACATTTATGTGTTTTTCAAGTTAAATGCTATTGGATAGTGGACTGCATTGTTGTCTATTTTTGGTATACATTTCTTTAATGACCGAGTAGTGTTAGTTGTTAGATCTGAAACTGTTGAAGTGTTTGAGAGTTTATTTTATACATCTGGACATGAGAACAACTAGTTCACCCCCACCTCTCTATTTTTCTAAATCATATTAACAATTGGTATCAGAGCTGTTGGTGGTTACTTAGGTCAAGTTTGAAGGTACTTGAAGCAAATGATCAAGATGTATAAAAAGGAGGTACCAAAGGTAAATAAGGAGAACTTCCCTGCATGGCAAAGTTTGATGAAACTGCACCCAGCTGGTATTGGTGACTCATCAAATATTATGTTGAAAATGACTATGTTACACCTACTACACCTTTTATTGCTGAGGAGATGAAAGCCAAATAGGAACACAACCAAGCAATGTTGGAGATTGCATCTTCCTTAAGCTATCCTAAATTTGAAGACATTAAAAACCCTACCACTGCAAAGAAAATGTGTGACACTCTTGAAAATATCTATGGTGGTGATGCAAATGTACTAAGGGAAAAAGTTGAAAGCCTGAGAGGTAAGTTTGATGAAATGAAAATTCAAGAAGGTGAGAATATTGCTCAATATTGTGGTAGAATCAAGGAGGTAGTAAATGCTATTAGAGGAGCTAATGGAAATATTGATGATGAAACTATTATTGGAAAAGTTCAAAGAACTTTGCTTCCTATATATGCCATTAAAATTTCAACAATTCAAGAATCTAGATGTAACCCTGGTAAAACTCTAACTTTGGAAAGTCTTGTTGGTAAGCTTACTACTTTTGAGTTTTCTAACTATGATAACTATACTATTGCAAATGTTGAATCTGCATTCAAATCAGAAATGGTCCTTCATAAATCTAAGAAGGAAAAAGAAAAATGTGTAAGTGAAATTGAAAGTGATACTGACACATTTGATGAAGAACTAGAGGATCTTGAAGCTCTTATGGCCAGAAGATTGAAGAGAGGAAAAGGAAAATATAAAGGTAAACTTCCTATCATATGTTTTTCATGTAACAAAGTTGGTTATAAAGCTACAAGATGTCCTGATAGGGATGACAAGGATAAGGAAAGAGAGAGAAAGTAGAAGGATAAGAGAGAAAATAGTAGTTACTAAAGGTACAAGGACTACAAGGACAAAGCTAAGAAATCCTTCCATATTGCTAAAGAAGAAACTAACACTGATGATGATGATTTTAATATTGAAGTAGTCTATGTTTCTATGAAAGATGATTCTAATGAAGATGATAAAATTGCACTTGTTTCTTATGTGAGAAAAGGTGATAAATGGATTATTGATAGTGGTTTGTCACATCACATGACTGGTGACAAAAGTAAATTTGATACCCTAGATTATTATGAAGGTAGAAGTGTTACGTTTGGTAATGATGCACCATGTCCTGTAAAGGGTAACGGTTTGATTAAGCTGACTGATAAAATTACTTGTGAAAATGATTATTCAGTTGAAGGTCTTAACTATAATTTTCTAAGTGTTGCACAAATTAATAGCATTGGTTACCAAGTGGAATTTCATCACAGAAAGGCTAAAATATTTGATGCCACTAGTGAACTAATTGGAAGTGGAGAGAAGATTAGAGGTAATTTTTTCTATCTAGATTTATCTAAAGAGACATGCTTGATTGCATAGTTTGATGATGTTTGGTTATGGCATAAGAGGTTATGTCATGTTAACTTTGACAATCTGGTGAATATTAGTAAAAAGAATAAAGTTAGTGGTTTTCCAAGATTAAAAAAACTAGATAATGTGATGTGCAAACAATGTTAACTAGGAAAAATGACAAAATCTAGTTTCAAGAGCAAAACTTTTACTTCTGAAAATGTTTTAGATTTGGTTCATACTGACCTTTGTGGACCTATGGGTGTACAAAGCTATTGTGGTGCTAAATATTGTATTCTCTTTGTTGATGATTACACTAGGATGATGATTATAATGTTTTTGAAAGAGAAATATGATGCATTTCAGTTGTTTAAGTGGTATTTGGCTAAGGTTGAAACCTGAAATGTTTGAGATCTTACCGAGGTGGAGAATTTATATCAAATGAGATCAATCTATTCTTCAATGATAAAGGAATCAAGAGATAGATGTTTGCACCTAGAAGACCTCCATAGAATGGTATAGCTAAGAGAAGGAACACATCTATCATGGATTGTGCAAGGAGACTAATGATTGAGAAGAATGTTGCACAAAAATATGGGAGAGAAGTTGTAAGTACAACTATTTGTACCTTAAACCAAGTACAAATAAAAAAAGGTAAAAATGTTACACCATATGAATTATGGCATGACTATGCACCTAATATAAAATACTTTAGAATTTTTGGAAGAAAATGCTATATATGAAAAGACAATAGGAATGGAAAGTTTGATGCTAAAAGTGATGAGGGCATATTCCTAGGTTATTCCACAAAAAGTAAAGCTTACAAGTGTTTAAACTCTAACACTAACAAAATTGTGGAAAGCAAAAATGTGAAAGTTGATGAATTTGCAGAGAAAAATGAACAGGAGAGTAAAAGAGAACCTGAAGATTATAGATCTTTTTTCTATATGGAAGAAGGAGAGGAGAGTAATACACTTGCACCTAATGCAGAGTCTCAAGTAAGAAATGTCGAGCATTGGGAAGGCAATGCCGAGCATTAGGAAGATAATGTCGAGCATCAGGAGGATGCTACCAATCGTCAGGAAGAGGTTTATGAGCAATCAAAGGATGAATCTGATAATCTTATTGATGAACCTGAAGAGGAAGGAGAAAAGAAAACTAAACCTACTCTGGCACAATATGTAAGAAGACATCACAAGCCCGAGAAAATCGTTAGAGATAAAGATACTGGAGTTTTGACCAGAAGTAAGTTGAGAGACCCTACATGTTTGTTATGTAAGTTTGAGCCTAAGACAACAAGGGAGGCTTTAGAAAATGAAGACTAGATTCAAGCCATGAATGAGGAAATAGACCAAATAGAAAAGAATGATACCTATACTCTAGTGCCGAGACCAAAAAAGAAAAATGTCATTGGAACAAAATGGGTATTAAAAAATAAGCTTAATGAATATGGACAAATCACAAGGAACAAAGAAAGGCTGGTATGCAAGGGTTATGCTCAAGAAGAAGGAATAGACTATGGGGAGAAATTTTTCCCTACTCTACTTGCATATGATGCTTACAGAGATTTCAAGGTATACCAAATGGATGTCAAATCTGCAAGTTTAAATGGTATATGAGAAGAAGAAGTATACATTGAACAACCTGAAGGATTTGTTGATCCAAACAAGAGAAATATAGTTTGCATGTTGAGCAAAGCACTATATGGATTAGAGTAGGACTGCAGAACATGGTATGAGAGGCTGCACAATTAGTCAATACAAATTGGATTCTCAAGGACTAGTGACACCAACAATCTGTACATGAAAGATGAAGATGGTAAAGGGATTTTTTTAGCTAAAAACTTTGTAGATGATATAATATTTGGAGGACAAGATGCCCTATGTAAGAAATTTTCAAATGAGATCCTATGCAAACTGAGTTTGAAATGTCTATGTTTGGTGAGATAAAATTATTTGTTGGTTTACAAGTCTATCAGATGGAGAAATGTATTTTTATCACACAGTCTAAATATATTAAAGAGATACTAAAAAAATTTGGTATGGAGGATTCAAGGCCAGTAAGTACTCCCATGGCTACTAGACAGAAATTGTCTAAGAATGATGACACTGCTGAAGTGAACCAAACTCTATACAGATCCATGATTGGAAAGTTGCAATATGTTGTTCACAGTAGACCAGATATTTCTCTAGTAGTTGGGATTGTGGCAAGATTCTCTACCAATCCTAAGGAAAGTCATATGGTGGCTATGAAGAGAATAATGAGATATTTGGAAGGAATAGAAGACTATGGACTATACTACAAGAAGCATGAAAATTTTGAACTGAGAGTCTACACTGACACAGATTGGAAAGGAAATGTTGATGATAGAAAATGTACTATTGGTGGATCTTTCTTTCTTGGACAAATATTAGTTTCTTGAACAAGAAAGGAACAAAATTGCATTTCCCAATCTACAGCTGAAGCCGAGTATGTGGCAGTTGTAGTGAACTGTTCTAACCTAGTATGGATCAAGCAATTGTTGAAAGACATGAAAGAGGAAAACACTAAATAGTTGTCATATACTATGACAACACAAGTTCTATCAACATATCACAGAACCTAATGATGCACACAAAGACCAAACATATTGATATCAAATATCATTATTTGAGGGAATTGGTACAAGATAAAGAGGTGAGAATGGAATATGTGAACACAAAGGAACAAAAATTAGACATATTCACAAAAGCTTTACCTAAGAATTCTCATGAATATCTTAGAGAAAAATTAGGGGTGCTTCCCCTAACTGAGGCCACCTAGTCAAGCTAGGAGCATTGCATCAAATGCGCTGCACAGAATATCTGACAAATTGATGTAGAAAAAGTCACACTTTAGGAATGGCCTAGAGTTGTGATGACCGAGGAAATGAAACAGTATTGACCGAGCATCAGTAATTTAAATTTGAGGAAGAATTCAGATTCCTAGCCAACATAGTTGAATTCCTGGATTATGTAAAATTTGTCAACTTTATTTATAAAGTGTATGGAGCATTTAATGCATAGTAAATCATTTTATTGAGATTTCAATAAGGATATTGAAGATGTTTCTAGAAGGATGGTTGAAGAAATTAAATGTTGGAAGGATTTGATGGATCTGACCTAAAACTAAGATCTCCAGAGGAGATTAAGTGGAAAAAGAGAGATCTATTTTTTGAAGAGATATAAGATAACCTAAGCATGAGGTTGAGATAGGATGCTAGAAGTCATTGATGTTATTGACTGACAAAGTAGAAAGGCTGAAGGTGAAGAGCTTGATCAGAGTTGTGATTTCTTGAAGGGATTTCCAAGAAGATCAGTGATGGAGATGGAAGTGGTACTGAGTCAGTAAGCCAACATCTATGTATGGAATTGGATCTGATTATTTGGAAAGTGAGTTGTATGTTTTTCAGATCAATACTACTACTACTTTCTAACCATTGTATTAGTAAAATCCTTTAATCAAGGTTGACCTAACAGTCATTGTATAAATCATTTAATCAAGGTTGTATTCTAAAGGAATGTACTTAAGTCCTCTAACAAGGTGCACTCCTAACAAGGTGGTTGAAATTGTTTAACAGGGTCACACCTAATAGTGTGTTTTGTAAACCTTTGATAGGGTTGGCTTTTCATAAAGCTCACTTTAGAAGAGTGAACAATATCATTAATATGTTACAAAGTGGTTTTTCCCAAATTGGGTTTCCACTATAAATCCTGGTGTCAAACTTGAGTGAATGTTTTGGTGTTAAACATTTATGTTTTGCAAGTTAAATGCTATTGGATAGTAGACTACATTGTTGTCTATTTCTATTATACATTTCTTTAGAGACTGAGTAGTTTTGGTTGTTAGATCTGAAACTGTTGAAGTGTTTGAGAGTTTGTTTAATACATCTGGACCTGAGAACAACTTATTCACACCCCTTCTTTGTTATTCTAAATCATATTAATAGTACAATATCAGAACTAGGATGTTCTCTCTCTTTTAACACAATACAATCCCCAATATCCTTTTGCATTTAGTTAGTTTTATTTTTCATTTTGCATTGAGGCTCCTATTTATTTCATATCCCTACCATATTTTTTCTCCTCCTATTCATTTTGAGAGAACACTCATGCTCTCTAAACCTACATGTCCTCTCAAGGGGGCATACCACTACCTCATCATCATCCTTCGTCAGCCTTCTATTATTGGGGCATATTCCCTTTTTTTTTCTTTAACGCGATGTCAATTTCGATATTGCATTAGAGAGGGGTAAATTGTAGACACCTAAACTTGTCCATTCACATTCTAATATTAAATTTTATTAATATTTTCCCTTAACATTATAGTTGAATTATTAATTAACTATATTGTTATATTCCTCTATTTATTTAATTCAATAAATTCATTTTCTCTTTGTATTTAAATTTTATTTAAATAATATAATATATTAAGCTCAATTTAATATATTATCCCTCCATTTCTTAATATAAAATAAATTTTATTTATTTTATTTTTTCACTAGCCTAAAGTTCTTCTAAACCTTAATTAAATTAAAATTATTTTAATTTAATCCTCTTTTCCTTTTTTTTATAATCTTACCTTTTACTAATATTCCTCTAATCTTGATTAAAAGATGGATTACCTCTAATCATGTGCACAATCACCTTGTCCAAGGTGACAACCCCTCCATCTCTTTTCTCCACCAATGATTTTGATATCACATGTTTGTAATGGAATGAATCTATTTTTTTTTCAATCTTACATTATCATTTTCATCCTAACTAGTTATTATCTCTTGCATTTTCATTTTTTAGAAATAGACCTTGCATTTTCATTCCATCATCATTTTGTGAAGATTGGGGCAGGTTCCTCATACTTGTTCTCAATCATTCACTCATCAATCATAGTAGGATTTATTGTATTGTGTTAAGAGAGAATACCGACAAAAATATCTAAGAGAAAATCAAACAGGGTTTTGGGTACCATTGTTTTAGTTCATCAGAGGTTGTAGTGGAAATTTGGTTGAATTACAAGTTATTTAGCATGTTCAGTCTAATTTAAATGATTAGTATTTATTGTGTTGTCATGATTTTATTTGTGGCACAGTTCCAGGGATTTTCATTGCATAGAATATCATTCCTTCATCCTAATTCTTGTTGACATAAATATGCATAATACCCTCAATTTATATAAGAGAACACACGTACCTATGTTGATTACCATAGCTTTTCATTATAATGAATTGATTAAGTTATTGAATACTTCGTATCAAATTCCCATCATACTTATATGTAGAATATATTACCTGAATAGTCTGAAGAGATAACTGAGAGGGGGGGCGGGGGAGGGGGGGGGGGGGCATGAATCAGTTATGTATAGTTTTCAATTCTTTATCCAATTAATTATACTTAAACATAAAGCATAAACACAATGAAAGACCACTTGAACACAACACAATATTTTGGTTACAGGGAAACCTAAATAGGTAAAAACCCTAGTGGGAATTGACACCCACTAATATTCTGCACTAGTAAAGGGTAAAGGGTTAGACCCTGTTAGGAGTTTTTTATAATTGTCCCTGTTAGGGGACATGATGCACTGTCCAAGAGCTCACTTCTCAAAGGGGAGAAGGCTACAATCTTCTAAATAATAGATAAACACTATAACTAGATCTTGGTGAATTGTGTTTTGACCTGTTGTCTGGATCAGTTTCTATGTATAGCACAAATACCTTACTTGGCCGCACTTAAGCAATCACAAATGGCTACCTATAAATATCTTTTTTCTAAATGATATAATTAAGTCGGCCTATTAGAACAACCTTGAAATCATATTAGAGAAACCATAAAAAACTAAAATAAACATTTTGTTGGCTCTACTTTGCACGCAACACATTTTGGGACCTATACATTAAGATAATTGTAGACGCACACTACACACTGTTGGCTCTACCAAAACAAATTTATCTTTCTCCTCAAGCTAAATTAACTCATGCACTCTTAACGGAACATAAATAAGACTTCTCTAAGATTAAATCCAATGGAACATACCCTAAAGAAAGGTGCAACTCAAGAACCAATAAATTCTTTGTTAGCTCTCCTGAACAAATAGAGGAAACTACTACTGGCAAATAGCAACTGCATAACTTCACTTCTACTAAATATCAGACTATGCGTCCATAACTAAAACATTACTAACATGTATTCAACATATATCCAAGTGCAAAAGGTTCCATGATAACTATACAGACAACCATACAAAGAACACTTCATGTTACTCTGTCAGGAACACTACTGACACCAGCTGCAATATAACTATTTGTACTAATAGTTAACCTTCGCAGCCATGATATCATGTTGATATCATGTCCATGCATCATATACTGAAATCTTACTACATAAGACTTCCATGCATGCTACTTTCCATATGTTGTCATCAATGGCAAACATACAGTCAGTACTGGCTTGCTGGCAAATCTCCAACAATCTCCCCCTTTGGCATTGATGGCAACATGTGGAATGCAAAAATACCACCAACCGAAGAGAACATTTCTTTTATAAAATTCTCTATTTCCTCATCAAACCTCCCCCAAAGATGAATTCTCTACCTTCTGTAATATTTTCTAATATTCTCCATTTCCTCAACTGATCTGCTATCATAACTGAATACTACTCCCCCTTAGTATATTACTCCTCCTTTTGCTTCTATTTTTCATGACTTTATATATTTCTCCCCCTTTAACATCAATGGAAAAGGGAACCATTCATTTTAAGCACCGGTACTACTCCTAAGGTAGAGTAGTCAACCTTCCATCAGTCCCTAAGGACTGATGCCTTTTCTTCTTACTTCTAAGCGGAATCAAGGAAGGGAATTACTCCCAACTTCTCCCTGAGATACTCAAAAGTATCCTTAGGCAAGTTCTTTTTTAATATATCTGCCAACTGATCTTTGGTACTCACATAGTCCAGCTTCACTTTTTTCTCTGTCACTTTCTCTCTTAGGAAGTGATACTTGATCTCAATGTGCTTTGTCTTTGCATGCATCATAGGGTTCTTTGACATATTGATAGTGCTAGTGTTATCACAGTGAATAACAATAGGATAATCAATCTGAATTCCAAAATCCTTTATCATCTACTTGATCCAAACAATTGTAGAACAATTCAAGGCTGTTGCAACATACTCTGCTTTTTTTGTTGACTAAGAAATACAATTTTTTTTCTTTCTTGTCCAAGTGACAAGTCTATAAACAAAAAACACTACTCTACCTGATGTACTCTTTCTCTCATCAACACATCTAGCCCAATCTGCATCAATATACACATGAAGGTCAACATTTTCTGAATTAGGATACCATAGACCATAATCTATAGTTCCCTACAAGTATCTGAATATCCTCTTTACTGGCATGAGGTGACTTTTCTTAGGTTCCGCTACAAATCTTCCAACTATGCCAACTCGATTGGAAATATCAGGTCTAGGATGAGTAAGATATATGAGCTTACCAATCATAGACTTGTACAATGCTATATCTACTGCTAGCAAGTCATCTTCTTTTGTAAGTGTGCATCTAGTGATCATAGGGGTTCCTACTGGCTTGCAATCATCCATCTTGAATTTATTCAGTATCTCTTTCAAATACTTGGATTGATTAATGAAAATACCTTTCTCTATCTGCTGCACATTTAGTCCCAAAAAGTATTTGATAGGACCAATCATACTAATCTCAAACTCACTCTGCATTTATTTAGAAAATTTTGCACTTAGTTTGTCATTACCTCCAAAGATAATGTCATCAACAAATATAGCTACAATTAGTAGACCTTCAGATGTCTCTCTAATGAATAGATTACAATTTGCTGCTCCTTTCTTGAATCCAATCTTTATTAGATAACCATCTAGTCTTTCATACCATGCTCTAGGGGCTTTCTTAAGTCCATAGAGGTCTTTCTTCAATCTATATACCATATCAGGTCTGTCTGATAGGGTGAATCCTTCCAGCTTCTTAATGTATACTTCTTCTTTCAAATCTCCATTTAGGAATGCTGACTTGACATCCATCTAATAAACTTTGAAGTTTTTGACTATAGCATAAGTTAAAAACAACTTGATAACTTCTAATCTTCTCATAGGTGTAAATGTGTCAGAATAATCAATGCCTTCTCTTTACACATATCCCTTACATACTAATCTTGCTTTATTTCTTACTACTATACCATCTTCATTCATCTTGTCTTTGAATATCCACTTTGTTATAATCACATTCTTATCACTAGGTCTTGGGACCAGTTCCCAAGTGTCATTCTTAATAATCAGATCAAGTTCTTCTTTCATAGCATCATGCCAATCTAAATCATTACAAGCATCTTCGACACTTAAAGGGTCAACCTAAGATAGTAAACATACTGCTTCATTGCTAGTTGAGTTCTTTGCTTGTAATCTTGTCAAGACTTTGCCACTCTGATCTCCAATGTTGTCTTTCTTGGAATGATTTCTAAATGTATACTTTGGAACTTTAGGTGATGTTGACTCATCAGCCTTAGGAGTACTTTCTTCACTTGTCTCAGGGTCATTGAATAATACATCAATACTATAAAACATTTCTTCAATAACTATCTCACTAGTGGACGGTCTAGATTCTTCTTCAATCATGGGTGAGTAATCATGATATCTTTCTTGAATCATAAATTTTTCATCAATTTTAACATGAGCACTTTCAATGATATTTTTCAATCTTAAATTGAAATATCGATAAGCTTTACTTTTAGTAGAGTAACCAAGAAAAATACCTTCATCACTTCTTGCATCAAACTTGCCTAATGCTTCATCCCTCTTGATGTAGCACTTGCTTCCAAAGATTCTGAATTATTTTACTATGGGAATATTACCAAACCATAGCTCATATGGTGTTTTGTCAGCACCTGGCCTCAATTGAATTCTATTGATGGTATAGACTATTGTATTGACCACATCTCTCCAATAGGTGTGTGCAACTTTTCCTTCTATCATAATGATGCACACCGTGTCAAGAATGATCCTATTCCTTCTCTCTACAATTCTGTTCTATTGAGGGGTTCTAGGTGCACTCAACTATCTTTTTATGCCATGTTCTTTTCAGTACTCATAGAATCTGTCAGAGGTGAATTCTCATCATCTATCTGATCTCAAACATTTTATCTTTAGTCCAGATTCATTCTCAACCTTAGCTTTGAATATTGTGAAGTTCTTAAAATCTTCTGACTCATCTTTCAAGAACACAACCCACATCATCCTAGTATAATCATCAACAAAAAAAATAAAATACCTTTCACCATAGTATGATCTTGTTTGAGTTGGACCACATAGGTCTATATGAATAAGATCCAACTTTTTCTCTGCTGAATTTTGCTTACTCCTGAATGAATTTCTCACATGCTTTCCCATCACACATTCTCTGCATATAGTAACTCCAACTAATAGCCTTTTTCAAGTAACTGTCCAACACTAAAAAGGTTATGTTTCAAACCATCAACATAGAGAACATCATCAGTACTCTTCTTTCCATCCAAGGTGATGGCTCCTCTACCAAATATTGGTTTAGGAGTGTTGTCTCCAAATCTAACCATGCCACCATTGTATTTATCGAGATGAAAAAACCTACCCTTATCACCTGTGATGTGATGTGAACAACCACTATCTATAATCCAGTCTATCCTTATGTCTACCTGGGAATTCAATGCTAGTTCTTGATCCTCTTTTTCATCATTATGGATTGTCTTATCATTAATTTTGTCTACCATAGCAATGAATATAATTTTTTCTTCACCTAATTCATCATCTGAAACACCATCTCCAACAAAGTAACATTCCTTAGAGTACTTATGCTAGTAATCCTTTTTGAAATTTTTAGCTCTAGTGGGACACTTAGATGCAAAGTGACCTATGTTATTACATGAAAAGAACTTAAATGGTAATTAACCTTCATATTTTCCTTTTCCTTTCTTTTCTCTATTGGAAATCATAGCAATGAAATCATATAATGTCTTCTCATCATCATCATCATCAAAATTACCAAAAGTGTTTGCAGATTTCTTACCATGAATTGTTTCTTTGAAGGCTGTCTCACTCTTTGGTTTTGTCTTCAATCTTGAAATCTCAAAAGTTGAGATTTTGTTGATAAAGGTCTCTCTCTTGAAATTAGATGTAAGTTGCATGGTCTCATCAAGGATTTTGATCTTTCTTTCATTTTTGGAGTGAGAGTCATCATTAACTTGTCCATAATGTTCTCTTCTAAAATATCTCCACCATTGTTCCTGATTACATCAACTGCTTCATTTATCATTTGATTGTAAGCTCTGATATTTTCTTCAAGAAATGTCTCTAATGCATTGAATCTTTTCTTCCATGTCTTTTTGTGTGCATCCTTTTCTTTTTTGTCTCCTTCAAATATGTCTTCTAGGTACTTCCATATTTTGTGGGTGGTATCCACCTTCTTTATCTCTAAAAATTCACTATCAGATAGGGCGCTACTAAGGACTTTTTTATCTATAGAATTCTAATGAAATAATTTATTTTTCCATTTAGTAGCATCATCCTTTGCAAGGTCTTATAATGTAGGAATCAAGGCTACTTTTATTGTTACATCAAAAACTTCAAAAGCAATGCACTACAAATGGGTAACCATCTTGTTCTCCCAATCAAGATAATTCTCTCCATCAAACTTAGGACTTTCTTTCCTGAAGTATGCCATCTGATCAACCTCAAGCTATTAAACTTTCTCTCCAAGGCACTTGGCTCTGATACCAATTATTAGGAATAGTCCCAAGAGATAAATGAGAGGGGGGGGGATGAATCAGTTATCTACAAGTTTCAATTCTTTATCCAATTAATTATACTTAAACATAAAGCATAAACACAATGAAAGAACACTTGAACACAACATAATATTTTGGTTATGGGGAAACCCAAATAGGTAAAAACCTCGGTGGGAATTGACACCCACTAATATTCTGCACTAGTGTATAATGATCCTTGTTAGAAGATCCTTTACCATGTTAGGAGTAGCTTTAAAATATATTAAGTATAGTAGACCTGGTCAAGGGATGGACCCTATTAGGAGTTTTTTATAATTTTCCCTATTAGGGGAGAGGACGCACTGTCCAAGAGCTCACTTCTCAAAGGGGTGAAGGCTACAACCTTCTGAATAATAGATACACACTATATCTGGATCTTGGTGAACTGTGCTTTAACCTACTATCTGGCTTAGTTCCAATGTATAGCACAAATAATTTACTTGTTCACATAGACCTTCTTTTGATGGCTCAACAATTCACACACTTTGCTTTTCTCTTCTTAATCAGCCATGAGCCACACTTAAGCAATCACAAATGACTACCTATAAATATCTTTTCTCTAAATGATATAATCAAGTCGGCCTATTAGAACCACCTTGAAATCATATTAGAGAAACCATAACAAACTCAAATAAACATTATGTCAACTCTACTATGCACGTAACACATTTTGGGACCTGTACATTAAGATAATTGTAGACGTATGCTACACATTGTCGACTCTACCAAAGCAACTGTATCTTTCTCCTCAAGTTGAATTAACTCATGCACTCTTAACCGAACATGAATAACACTTCTCTAAGCTTAAATCCATTGGTTCATACCCTAAAGATAGGTGCAACTCAAGAACCAATAATCTCTCTATCGGCTCTCCTGAACAAACACAGGAAACTACTACTGGCAAATAGTGATTGCATAACTTCACTTCTACTAAATATCAGACTATGTGTCCATAACTAGAACATCACTAAAATGTCTTCAACATATATCCAAGTGCGCAAGGCTCCATGATAACTATACAGACAACCATACACAAAGCACTGCCTGTTACTCTATCAGGAACACTACTGACACCAACTGCAATATAACTGTTTGTACTAATAGTTAACCTTTGCGCCCATGATATCATGCTGATATCATGTCCATGCATCATATATTGAAAGCTTACTACATAAGACTTCCATGCATTTTACTTTCCATATGTTGTCATCAATGACAAACATACAGTCAGTACTGGCCTGTTGGCAAATCTCCAACAAAATAGTCAAGAATAAAGACAATCCTTTGAAAACTAAAAAATTGTGACTACAAGCTTTAGATCATAACTTGATCATAAGTAAATAAATCATTCATACATACCAATATAACATGTTCTACTTATTAAATAAGTACATTATTCATGCATCCTCACAAATCACCTGAGAAGGTTAGTGTAGTGGATCCATTTTTTTCATTTAGGTGACTTGGGCCCTTATAACCATCTCGTCACCTTGATATTTCAAAAGAAATTTTAATTAATTTCATCACAACAAATATATTTCATTTCTAGATCAATATAAGTTTTAACAGTCTTACATTATAATATGAATAACCATTTACATTTTCATCAATGTAATGCACGTGTGCTTAATCTAAGCATAAGCATCCCAATAAATCATGATAATTCATCACCATATAAAATCAACACATCATGTATGTTAGCCCACCATTAATTCTTTAGGATGAGACCTTTTAATCCTTTCATAAACCTTTTTAGGTCATCAATTTTTCCTTTTTGCATCACTCAAAAGTCCTTGATTCATTAAATCAACCAATCCTTAAGTCGTTTGAAATCCTTATCATTGTTTTGTCTTGTCTTCCTTGTCCTTGAACCTCTTGAACCACTTCAAAATAATTTCAAGGGATTTCAAATAGGTTCAATAGGTTCAACCCATGTTAAAATAATTTTTTGGGACTAACACATTTTCAAGTGTTTTGCAACTACTATGAGAAATAATCCTAAATGCGGTAAAGGTTTAAGCTTCTTCAACTACCTTGAACCACTTTGAACTTTGTTCAAGGCAGTTCAAAGATGTTCAGATGGTACGATTAAGTTTAGAAAAATGTCTCTCTTATAGGAATATTTAGTGAACCATTTTGACCCATGGTAAAATAAGTTCAAAGATGTGTTCAGGAGGGTTAAAATGCATAATCTTCCATTAGTAAAAGTGTATAATATGGTGATCATTAAATGAACAATACTCCAAAGATCTTGTTGTATCAAGAAGTGACTTTAGTAAGCTGACAGGTAAAGAAAACTAATCATTATGAGTTAAGGGCCTTGGAATTCATGTTTTTATGCAATTAATACATGTGTGTTAACATCCAATCCACATTATGTTGCATCATAGAAGTTAGCTCCTAATTAAATGATGTTTAGCTTCTCACCATTAAAAAGGGAAATGGTAATCATTTTAACCTTCCCTCTATCTTTTTCAAATTAATTGTAGAAACATAACAAGTTCTAGATGTGGTCGATTTTTCTTTTCAAGTTTGAGGTGGGTCCGATTTTCTTCCACTTTGTGTTTTCATTTTTGAAGCTAGGAATTTTCCCATGGTCCTCTGTAGTTGTAAAGCTTTTAGTTAAGAAAACCATGAAGTCTACTCTCCATCTTTTTAGAAATTTTTTTAGTCTTTCATGTGAGGGGTTGATTATCAGTGACACTGATTTGAAAGGGGTAGACCTGGATGAGTTGAAAGAGAAAATGGCCAATAATGTAGGTGAACCTTATATTCTTGAAATTCTTATTACTAGATTTCTAGAAGCATTGTCCTTCCCACTTGTGGCTCATTGTCTGAAATTGGTTAGGGAATGCATAACAAGATATGATTTTTCCTCTAACACTATCAAAAAGAGAAATGGAAAAACCCTCCTCATAGTAAATAGAGAGAGTATTCTACAATTTTTTTAAATCAAAAGAGAAATTTTTGAAGTTTTTTCTCCCTCTCAAGTTTTTGTTAGGTTCAATGAGGACAAAGAAATGCCTAGAAACAACATGGCTAAAAATTGGCTTCTAAAACCTCAAAAGGGCGGTTCCAGGTTACCCAAGCATCCTAATAAAAACCACATGAAGCCATATGTACATGATATCATGATGTTGTTTCATAGTTCTAGAGGTTTAGCTAAAGCGTACGCCTTTGGGGATTGGATTTCTTTTTATGTTCAAATTATTCTGGAAGCAGAACAATATCTAGACTAGAGTGAGCTCATAGCATACTCAATGAGAGAACAACTTAACTTAGCTCAAATTTTTGAGCAAAATTTCTTCATGTCCACTTATCTAATCTATTGTCTACCTTGCACTAAGGAAATTAATGGAATTCCACATGAACCTCCTGCAAAAGACATTCCAGTCTATGAGTATTAACCTATGCTTAAAAAAGAAAAGAATTTTCTAGATTTTAGGATGGTTCATGATGTGTTTCTAGGAAGTCTATATTTTGAATTAGCAAGTTTGACTAACAAAAGGATTTCTAAGGATTCATAGAGATTAATTAAAACATATGGAAGCTTTTATATTCACTTCTCTTATTTCTGTTACATCAGAATTTCCAACTTTGAAGAAGAACCTATCAAACTTCCAAGGTTATATTCTGATTATTTTGTCATAGCTGAAATTTGTAGGCAACTTTCAATGGTAATCAAGAAATTCCTGCCAAAGGATAAATGGGAGGAATATTTACCTATTAATCTAGATATTTTATAATGTGATTCAATATCAGATGCAATGAGCATTGGAAGTGATTTAAAGAGCTTTAAGTCCTAGTATTACACCGAAAGGAATGGTTATGATAGAAAATGTTTTGCATGAAAGTCGAGAATGAAAAATTGTTGGGACGTTGACTATACTATTGTATATGACTTTAATTAAGTGTTTTCATTATGGAAACAAAGTCATATGGAGTTTTGAGTCAGTGCACTTACTCACAAGATTAGAATTTGGTTACTTATGAAGACTGAACAATTAGCAAAGCACCAGAGGAACAGAGCATCAACGAATGTGTGTATGACATAGTTATGTAATGGGCCCTTGAAGATAATCTTCTGAGTATGTAATCATGATAAGTCTAAGAGCGCATGATCATATGAGTTAGTATGAAGAAGTTACACTTAGATAAAGTGACACAAATAGTGAGCGACATAACAAAATAGAGCATGGAGCCTGTGCCAATTCATTTGGAAGCATTGTATGTAATAGGTTAAAGGGATGACCTAGTAAATAGTTTTGTTTGCGCATATAAATAAGATATGCACCTTTGTAATTAAGGATGGGATGAGATATAGAGTTGATAGAAGTAGAGAAGAAGTATGGAAAGAGTAGTTAGAATGTTGTAGAGCTTTACAAGAGGTTAAAGCATCAGCGCACCAAAGGAACTAATCAAACAAGTAGTGTCACAACAACAATTCACCTTGTAGATATAGTGTGTATTTGAGATCCAGAAGGTTGTAGCCTTCACCACTTAAGTAGTCAGCTTTAGGATAGTGTATCCCCACCCCGAACAGGCTTATTGTAAAATAATCCTAACAAGCTCCGATGCTTAACTAGGTCACTGTACTAAAAGAATTATAAAGATCAACTCTTAACAGGGTTATAAGATCTTCTAACAGGGATCATAATACACTAGTGCAGTTCTTAGTGGGTGTCAATTCCCACTGGGGTTTTTACCTATTTGTGTTTCCCCATAATCATATCTGATGTCATGTGTTCTGGTTATTTATCTTACTTGCATTGATATTCATTTAAGTACTTAAGCAATTAAGTTAAGTTTCAAGATATCAAAAAAGTAATAATATAGAACACTGATTCACCCCCCCTTATATATACCCTAAAATGGTCACCTAGACTTTGAGCCCCCATTCATCAATTTATCAATTTCTCGAATCAATGCCTTGCAACATTTTCAATTTAAATCAATTTTCTTGATCAAATCATAATTAATTCAACTATTTCAATATTTCCTAAGGTTTGATCATTTTATCTGAAGTTTTATTTAATTAAAAGAATATGCTCCCTTTTCATTAAATAAAAATCCCTTTTAATTAAATATAAAAATCTTTTAATTAAATAATAAAATCACTTTATCCTAAGCCACATTTAATTAAAAGAACAAGTCTCTTTTAAATAAATAAAAAATCCTTTAATTAAATAATGGAAACCAGCTTTTTAAAAATAATAAAGAAATAATAAAATAAAAAGAAAAAGAAAAAGATTTTTTGTCTACATATTGAATGCACACTTTCCAAGATGATTGGGATCTCTTTTTGCCTATTAATCACTTCCACACATCTTTTTGCCTCTTAACCATGTCCATTGATTTTGCCTCTTGAGAATCTTGAGCACATGGATCAACCAAGATTTAATCTCTACCATTGCTCATTTCTTTTTGCCTCTTAATCTTGATCATCCATTCATTTCTAAAATCATTTATAAGGAGCCCTCTCCTTCTCATTTTATGCATGGATATTTTGGAGAAGAGTTTGAGTGCTTGAGCTTGGATATTGCAACTGCTATTTTCTTGTCCTCTTCTGTCATGCCCCCATGGCAATCCATTTAGATTAATATTGCACTTTCATATTAGATTAGATTCATATTTCCTTTCATAGAATAATCTTGCATAAGAATTTTCTTTCATAGACTAGTTTTCTTTCATGGTTTGTTATCATATAGAATAGCTTCCATTTTCATTTGCATACATACTTGATGATCATGGAGACTAGCATTCTCTCTTTTCCTCTTTGAATCTCTCATTTTATGGTGTACTTGCATGGGCACAAACTAGGTCTAATCTGAGGGCCTCCATCATAAACCCTTGCACTCCATGAATAGAGAGCTATGAGTCACCACATGAGACCTTATTCTTGAGCAATCTTGGATTTAATGACTCATAGAAGTGTGTCAACATTTTAGCACACATTTTTTGGCACCCACATTATCCAAAGCCACATTATTCTTGAGAAATCATGGATTTAATGACTCATAGAAGTGTGTCAACATTTTAGCACACATTTTAGCAGAATTAGAGAAAATCCTTGGTCTACGGTTTATAAGAGATATTGACTATGCTGAATGGATATCAAACATTGTACTCATTTACAAACATGACAAATCCATTTGAATTTGCACAGATTTTAGAGATGTCAATAGAGCATTCCCAAAGGATGATTTTCCACTCCCCAATATACACATGATAGTGGGTATGACTGCGGGTTATGAGAGTTATTCCTTGATGGATGGTTTTTCTGGATACAATTAGATTAAGATAGCTCCTGAAGATCAAGAAAAGAATGCATTCACTTGTGCATGGGGTACCTATTGTTGGAACGTTATGCCTTTTGGATTAAAAAATGTAGGAGCCACCTATCAATGAGCTATGACAACCATTTCTCATGACATGATGCATAAAAACATGGAAGATTATGTGGATGACACTTTGGCCAAATCTAAGAAAAAAGACACACACTTAGATGATTCAGAAGTCATTCTAGATCATATGGAACAATTTCAATTAAGGTTAAATTATAAGAAGTGTACATTTGGTGTCACCTCTGGAAAACTTCTAGGATTCATCATTTCAGAAAAAGGAATAGAGGTAGACCTTGAAAAGGTCCAAGAAATCATGGATATGCTACCTCCTAGAAACATTAGTCAAATGAGGAGTCTTCAAGGACGTCTTCAATCCATAAGGAGGCTTATTTCACAATTGGCAGATAGAGCTCAACCTTTTAACAAGAACTTACACAAAGGAGTCAATTGTGTTTGGAATGAGGATTTTCAAAAGAGCATGGACCAAATCAAGAAATACTTGGTGAATCCTCCCATTTTACTGCCTCCTATCCCAGGGAAACCACTTATTCTATACATTTCAGAAACAAAATCTTCCTTGGGGGCATTACTAGCTCAACTTGATAAACATGGGAAAGAAAGAGAAATATACTACATTAGCCATACTCTTGTTTCATATGAGGTTAACTACACCAATATTGAGAAATCTTTCCTTTCATTTGTGTTTGATTCCCAAAAGTTGTGACATTACATGCTTGTGCACACAATACATCTCGTAGAAAAAATTGATCCACTCAAGTATTTACTTAATAAGGCTATCCTCATGGGTAGACTTGCTAAATGGATGTGATCCTTTCTGAATTTGACATAGAGTAAATTGAACATAAAGCAATCAAAGGACAAGCCATAGCAAATCAATTGGCTGATTTCCCAATAC
This sequence comes from Chamaecyparis obtusa, assembly GCA_027943335.1. NCBI lineage: Eukaryota > Viridiplantae > Streptophyta > Pinopsida > Cupressales > Cupressaceae > Chamaecyparis > Chamaecyparis obtusa. The sequence goes on along the minus strand of BSBK01001951.1, from coordinate 657,126 downwards.
AAGATAGTGCACCTGTTCAAGTTGACTTCCCAGATGAGCATCTCATTTATATGAATGAAAGAACATGAAAGATGTTCTTTGATGGATCTTTTATGAAAAATGGTTTAGGAGATGGTTTTTTATTTGTTTCTCCTCATGGGTACATGATTCCTAAGTCTTACAAGTTATTGTTCCCATGTACAAACAACATTGTTGAGTATGAAGCTTTAACAAATGGACTTAAGATGGCCATAGAATGGAGAATCACAAAATTATAGATCTATGGGGATTCACAACTCATAATCAACCAAGTCAATGAATAATATCAAACAAAGGATGAGAAACTAGTACCTTACAAGAAAATGGTTGATTCCTCGAAGTGATACTTCACATTTGTCACATTTCAGCAAATCCATAGAACAAAAAACAAAGTAGTTGATGCTATGGCTACACTTGATTCACTCCTTCAGTTAGAGAAACATGAATCCAGATTTGAATTCCTGGTGGAAGAGTTACACCACCCTATCTATGAATCCCAAGAAAGCCATGTTATTTGTACCCTTGTTGGTCATGAGTCATTCCGTTATGGTGCCATTGACTCATACCTTCGTAATGGCATTATACCTGAAACCTTTAACTAATTTGAACAAAGAAACCTTACCTAGAATGCCTCTCACCATAACCTTATCTCTGGTGATTTGTATATGAGGGGTCTAGATGGAACACTTCTTAGATGCTTAGAAAAGGAAGAATCTGATCAAGTGTTAGTTGACATTCACAAGGGAATCTGTGGACGACATTCCAATGGTCTTTCCATGGCCCAAAGGTTACTTAGGGTGGGGTACTATTGGCCTACAATATAGATGGATGCGGTAGCTTTTGTAAAGTCATGTGAGAAGTGTCAAAAACATGGTAACCTGATACATGCTCCAGGTAGAGAGCTCATTCCTTCTATATCACATTGGCCATTTCAGCGTTGGGCCTTTGATCTTGTTGGGAGGATTCATCCCAACTCATCAGGTGGACATAAGTTTATTATCACTGCTACTGATTACTTCACTAAATGGGTAGAAGTTGTCCCACTTTCTATTGCCTCAGGCAATACAGTCTCTCTATTCATTCTAAACCATATCATCTATCAATATGGAGTGCCTTATAAGATTATCACTAACAATGGAGGTCAGTTCAAAAATAAGGACCTGAAACAACTCTTCAAAAAATTCAAGATTAAACAACATTGGTCCTCCATTTACTTTCCGCAATGAAATGGTCAAGCAGCAACATCAAACAAAACCATTCTTAAAATCCTGCACAGAATAGTTTGTAAGAATGGTAGAGATTGCATTTACAGATAAATCCAACTTTGTGGGCTTATAGAATGAGCATTCGTACTCCTACTAGGGCTACTTCTTTTTCCCTTACATATGGTGCTAAAGTAGTGTTACCTTTAGAGGTTGAGATTCCTTCACTTTTTCCCTCGAAGGTCTAGTTACAGATGAAGACTATCATGCCATGAGACTTCAAGAGTTAGAAATTATTGATGAGAAGCATCAAGCATCATTTGACCATATGAGGGTTTATCAAAAGCGCATGTCCAAAGACTTCAACAAAAAAGTTCACCCTAGAGAATTTTAAGTGGGAGATCTTGTCCTACATGAAAATCCTAAGAATCAACAACATAGAGATCAAAAGGGCAAATTTGAACCTAATTGGCTTGGACCTTACATCATTACAGTAGCTTTTGGAATAGGATCTTATTTGTTATCTACTAAAGAAGGACAACAACTCATTGATCCTATCAATGTCTTGCACCTAAAGAAGTTCTATCCATGACACTTATTCTATCTGGGGGCATCCTTTGTACATATTTATTTTGAAAAAATCCAAAAAAAATGGTATATTGTCAAAAATTCTAAAAATTGGAAAATGTCCTGAAAGAATGATCATCTTAGTGAAAACCTAGCAATAGGTGCTTTGATGTATCTTAAAAAAATTATATATTGCAAAAATACCAAAAAAATTAAAAAAAAAAAAAAATAGAAAAAGTGCCTTGGTGAAAACCTCAAAACAGGTGCCTTGGTAGCAAAACTACAAAAAAATTATAAAAAGTCTTGAAAAAAATAAAAATAAAAATAAAAAATACAATAAAATCCAAGTGGTGAAAACCTAGAAATGGGCGCTACTTGAGGCCTTTGCACCCCTGTTTCTTAGCATGCGTCTTCGACACTTAGCCTTTCTCCATCATGCCTTGTCCTTGTTGTCTTGGTTTGGAATTGGTCTTTGTCTTTGTCTAGGGGGAAATAACTATGTTATCTTTGGTCTCTTGGATGTGTTAGTCTTTAGGACACCTTGCAAACTATGTTTTTCAACACAACCCCTAGTATCGAGTGTTTTTCAACACTTCTCAGTTTGGTCTTACCTGGTTTTGTCATGTGATCTTACCTACTTGCAAGAATTTGATCCTTATTTTCATAACTCAGTATCAGTTAACACACTTAAATTTTTAAACACAAAACTTAATGCTTGAGTTATGTCAAAATATCTTCTTTGCATGTTGATTGTTATTGATTTTCGTTGAGTGTCCTTGTCTAATAAGTCTCTCTGGGATACATAGCTAGATGACTATGGGTATGGGACATGTTTTTATTTTCTTTCTGCTTGTGGGTGTGGTCTTGAAGCTCTAGAGTGTCTCTTGTTGTCCCCTTGAAACACTTAGGAGATTTGAGGCATCATCCTTGACTATGTTTTGTACAACCATTCTTGTGGTCATCTTGACATCTTTTCCTTGATGTGAGCGTGGTTTTGCTACATTAAATTGGGTAAGCTAACATCAAAGTCATCTTGACCTTTATGTCTTTGATGCTTATGTTAGAACATTTCCACATTCCAATCGGATATAAATCACATTCATATCTTCATAGTTGCACTTGTGACTAGTGATGATTGTGTGATTTTCTGATATCTGTTAATAATGGCCCAATGATGAAAATAAGTTCCTTAACATTCTCTAATGAATGATGAACACAAAATCCTATGTTACAACTGCTCTATTGCAAGTACACCTTTGCATTTTCATATAGCTTATATTGTTAAACTTCATGTTAATTTAAATTTTTAGGTTGCATTATGAGTCTGAGAGGGTTTTCCTTCATCTTTCTTTTGGACTTTTAATCAACTGTGGTCATGGTTTTATCTTCATTTCCTTATCTTCTTTCATGATCTCAATCAAAATTTCCTATCTTAATCAATTGATTGATTTTAAGGAATTCTCTTTCTTGATGAAAATTCTCTTTCTTGATGAAAATTCTCTTTCTTCTCTCCATTTCTTTCCACCTCTTCCAAACTTCTATCTCCCATTCGCTTTCACCCTACTTCTTTTCTTCTAATTCAACCTTGGGGCATAAAATTTCATGTTTAATGATCTACCTTGGTTCTGTGATCCTTATATCTTTCATCTTACATCAAGAACCTTATCTTTAGTTCAATTTGATCAAATTTATCAATTTGTTGTTTCTCCTCTATCTCATTTTGATTTCGATCACAATGGGGCAGTACCTATCAAACTTCAATCCTTGATTCAACTTTATCAATGCTATCAATTAAACCTTGCTTGAGACTTGACAATTACCTATTTACAGGGGTGTTGGCCTTGTCTTTTTCAATCAGCTTCTCTTTATTCTAATTTGTTCTTGTCCATCGATCACAAGTCTAGGTTGTTTTGTGATCCCAAATCGATCTCACATTTCAACTTCATTCTTTTGACAACATGTGTTCCCATGAAGATCACGTCTTAGTCAAAGAGGGGCAAATGTATGCACCCTAAAATGGTCACCTAGACTTTGGGCCCCTGTTCATCAATTTATCAATTTCCTTAATCAATGCCTTGCAACATTTTCAAATTTAATCAATTTTCTTGATCAAATAGTAATTAATTCAATTATTTCAATATTTCCCAAGGTTTGATCATTTTATCTTAAGTTTTATTTAATTAAATGAATGTGATCCTTTTTAATTAAATAAAAATCTCTTTGTATTAAATAATTTCTTTTTTAATTAAATAATAAAGTCACTTTATCCTAAGCCACATTTAATTAAAAGAACAAGTCTCTTTTAAATAAATAAAAAATCTTTTAATTAAATAATGGAAACCACTTTTATGAAAATAATAAATAAATAATAAAATAAAAAGAAAAAGAAAAAGATTTTTTGTCTATAAATTGAAAGCACACTTTCCAAGATTAGTGGGATCTCTTTTTCCCTATTAATCACTTCCACACATCTTTTTGCCTCTTAACCATGTCCATTGATTTTGCCTCTTGAGAATCTTGAGCACATGGATCAACCAAGATTTAATCTCCACCATTGCTCATTTCTTTTTGCCTCAAAATCTTGACCATCCATTCATTTCTAAAATCCTTTATAAGGAGCCCTCTCCTTCTCATTTTATGCATGGAGATTTTAGATATCTAGCTTTCATATATTGTTATGCTACAGGTTTGGAGAGTGATTTTGGAGAAGAGTTTGAGAACCTGAGCTTGGATATTGCAACTTCTCTTTTCTTGTCTTCTTCTCTCATGCCCCTATGGAAATCCATTTATATTAATGTTTCACTTGCATATTAGATTAGATTCATATTTCCTTTCATAGAATAAACTTGCATAAGTATTTCCTTTCATAGATTAGTTTGCTTTCATGCATTGCTACCATATAGAATAACTTGCATTTTCATTTGCATGCATACTTGATGATCATGGAGACTAGCATTCTTTCCTTTCCTCTTTGAATCTCTCATTTATGATGTACTTGCATGGGCAAAAACTAGGTCTAATTTGAGGGCCTCCATCATAAACCCTTGCACTCCATGAATAGAGAGTTACGAGTCACCATTTGAGACCTCATTCTTGAGCAATCTTGGATTTAATGACTCATAGAAGTGTGTCAACATTTTAGCACACAGCCCCCTCTCAGTGTTTCCATTCCTAACAATTGGTATTAGAGCTCTGGTCCTCTGAAGAAAATTTTAACTACTTGAGGAGATCATGGATATAGGAGAAGTGAAACATTTGAAGAAGAATCTTGAAGGAGGTCTTCAAGACCTTGACAGATTTGAGAAAGAAATTGAAGAACTGAAAGAAAAGGTTAGTGGTTCTCAAGTAATCATCAAGAAGTTAAAAAATGATTTGAAATATTGTTCTACAAGTGACTTAGGGATAATGATAAAAAAGATAAATGAAGAAAACACATCTCTAAATGATTAGATTGAAGAGTTAGATGAAAAGCTATGTAACAATCAAGAAGCCTATGAAGAACAGGTCCATGAAAACAAGTAGTTAGATGAAGAACTGAGGCAAGAAAACATGAAAATCTTGGAGTTTGAAAACATCAAGAAGCAGATGGAATCTAAATTGACTGAAGCAAAGAATCATATAGACAAGTTGCACATAAGCAAGGATTTAATAGAGTCACAGTTGTATGCTTGGAAGCTAAAAGAAGATACCACTGGTATTGGATACAATGAAGCCCAAGTTTAGATTGATATTATGCGAGATAGAATGAAATCTCCTACAGAAGCCAAGAGGACTGATGATCATACTGAAGCTCAAGCAGAACCATCTAAAGATGAGCCCAATCCTGCAAACAAAATTTGTTATGCCTGTAACAAGCATAAAAATATAGCAAGAGATTGTAAATAGGTAAGACCTTTCAATGGTTATTGTTATTCATGCAATAAGTTTGGTCATAGAGATATGAATTGTAGATCAAATGAAAGAAATCAGAATCAACAAAATTAAAGAAGTCATCCTCAACAAATTGTTGGAAGCACTTAGAACATTACATGTCATATATGTAATTACAATGGTCACACAACTAGATAGTGCAAAATGGTAACTCACATCGATGCACCGAGAAATATAAGGCCTCCAGTTGTTTGTCACTCTTGTAACAAGGTTGGACATATCTCAAAGTTTTGGAGGTCAAAAGAGCAAAGTGAGGAAAGCCCTAAAAATTTAGAATGATCAATATTGGATGAAGCAAGAGAAGTCATGTTTTTGAAAGCTACAGAAGATGAGAGCATGATCTAGAAGGAAGAAAATATAGATAATGTTGGTGAAATAGTTGAGGATGCATCCACAATGGATGTACCTCCTATTTATGGTTAAAATGACCTTCATGATCATAGGGGAGCTAGATTATCTCTAGACCCCTGTGTAGCTAGTATACTCACCCTTAGAGTATGCACCTTTGGTTATTTATAGACTAGTAGATTCAGTATCCAAGAGTGCACTACCTGATCAATAGCAGAAAGGAAGATTAAAATTCTTTGTGGGATTCTATGTTTACGTGGCAAGTATTAATGGTAGGAAGTTGTTTTTATAGTCACCGAAGTTCCTTTATCTTCACATTAACATTCAACTTCGAGCCTTTGTAGATTATAGGAGTTCAAGTAGTTGATTTGTGAAGAATTGCAATTGGATTATCAGTGAAAGGAAGTTCAGTTTGTTGCGAAGCCCTAGTTAAGACACGATAGTTCAAAAACCCTTGGAAACCTCTTTGAAGCATTAAATCATGTAATTTATCACTACACCAGTTGTTTTCAATGTTGCTGAAAGGAAGAGGTATGTTTTTAAGAAATATCCATTCAAGTCTACCCTAGATGACCTCAAAGGAGCATTCTCTAGGACCCCAGTGGGTGTTATGCATGTAGAGGACATACCTGCATATATGTACTACAAAAAGGAACCTATTAGAGAAAATAAGATTATGTTTCACCTAGAAACCATGATGAATCCAGACAAAACACTCATTGATGAGTTCTCACACCTAGAAGACAACCCTATCATTGAGTATGCCGCAACTTATGATTTTTACGAATTTGAATGGATTAAGATTCTTTTGAGAAGAATTCATGACAACCTATTTTAGAAAGGAGAAGTCCAAGTTAGAATAACCACTAATCTCATTCATGAGATAATAGGATTACCCAAGACAGGTGCCATTCTTCCTGTAGGAAAAGATGTTAGGAAACCGGTTGAGCAGGCTTGTAACTCTCGCAGTGACAAGAACAGAATGAAAGTTGAGCCTATAGAAGAGAAAGATGTAAAATTGATGTCTAAGATACTTGGATACAAGTTCCAACATGCTAACAAGGTCAATACTGTGTCCACAACCACTATTCTAGCAGCCATTAGGATTGTGAAAGAAAATGGTGAATTCAACTTGTGTGAGATCTTGCGCGCACAATTGATGGACAATATCAGGGCGATCAAGCATGAAAAGAGCAAGATATTCAGATTTGGGGCACTTATCATCTATATGTACTTTCATATACTTGGTAAAGTATCAGATTTATACCTTGACAAGAATATACCCACTATGCCTCAAATTTCACTCAGGGCATCCTCAGAGAGTACATTGAGAGATTTCATGGAATTAGAAATCAAAACATTTATAATAAAGATGAAGATGAGGTATATAATACCTAAAAGTATAGTTGAGAAGTATAAGGATAGTATATGCTTCATGGTGAAGACATACATAACTTGCATGGAAGCAGTAGAGCCAAGGACCAAATGGATTCGTTCACTTGGGTATGAAGTGGAGGAACACATTCTAGAGCCATATGCACAAGTTGTCCTTACAATGCAAAATGATCCCAATGAGCCAAGATGGGGTACATATGAGGAGAAGAAAAGGCAAGTAGATGCAGTCCTAAATAGTGTAGTGACCAAGAGGAAAGCATCTAGAGAACTACCTCTCAGATACTGAAAATCCATGGTGTCACTCAAGATGACCTGGATAAAGCTAGAGAAGCCAAGACAGCAATCAAAATTGAGAGAGCACCCACTGCTGAGGTCAAAATAGATAATTCTGATGACCCTAGGGAGAAGAAAATAAAAATAGGAAAAATAGATGTTCCTAAAGAAAAGTTTGTTGATAGCACTTCAGCGCCCATTCCTACTGTTGATTTGGAATCCACTCCATCTCCCGAGATAAGAAATATACCCAAGAGGAAGAAGCAGACAGTCACCAACCATTCATCCTCAAGATCCATAAGAAGCTGAGGTAGAAATGTTCAACCACCTACTGAGGTAGGATTCCTATCAAATCTACAAGTATTAAGATCAAGAATAGTAAATGAAGGAAAAATTGATCAGATAGCCAAGTTTTATGATAGATATCATGAGATTGACAAATCTAAGATTCATGATATGTTAATCAAGCATCTGATAAAATTTAAGAAGACTGTTCTAGAACTAAAGATAGTCATTCCAGATAAAGTTTGTGAAATTTTGGATACATTGAAAAGACAAGCTACTAAAGAAGACTTTAGAATAAGATAAAAAAACACTAGATGATAACTTACCAGTGTGCTTAGTTGAAGAAAAGAATTTGTTAATGAACTTGGTAAAGTTGCACCTTAAAACCAAGATGAGAACCTTGCACATCATGAATAATGATTATGTGTTGATAGCTAAGGAGACTAAAAAACCCTTTAAGAAGGTATTTTTGGAACAACACATGCATCCATCTACTACGCCTGCAACCCAAGCTCCATATAAGGAAGAAAAATCATTTGAGGTCCTCAATGGACCTACAATAGGGCCACAAGATTTAGTGCCCATAGTGATAGTGTCTGCTGATGCAATGAAGTCTGTGCCCATGACTGAAACACAAAATGATACAATTATGATTGACAATGTGGAGATATCAATGGTGGTCACTGATAAGGACTTGGATAACTTCAAGGAAGCCTTTGTAAGTATAGAAGAGGCTGAAATACTATGTGGTGATAATTCTTTTATACAACGAGAAGAAGTTTAGATTGAGGATCTAATAGGACAAGAAGAAGAGGAGAAAGAAGAAGAAAAATAAAAATAAGAGGAAGAGGAGAAAGAAGAAGGAAAATAGAAAGAAGAGGAGAAATAAATAGAAGAGGAGAAAGAAGAAGAAAAGATAGATGAACCTAAAGAAGAACCATTTGTTGGAATTCTAGTGAAGGTTAAGACTGAAATAATGGACAACACACTTCTCACTCCTAATCCATCAGTATCATTTTTTTCAAGTTTGACTCCAGACACAACAAGTCTAGACTCATGGGGAGAAGAAGACTTGATCAAAACCAGTGTACTAGCAATGGAGAAGGCAAAAGAAAAATAGGTAATGAGAAAAACTATGTTTGGAGAATCAGTCAACATCCTAAATAGCCTACTGCCTAAAGACAAAATGGTATCAAATGTACATTCAGAGGATGATGTAAGCACTATTTTAACAAACTTCAAAGAAAATTTCTCTAACCTTGAAGATTCAGCATCTAAAGTTGCAGAAGAAAAATATCTAAAGAATAGATTGAGTGAATTGATAAGAAACTTCACACTTGACCCAATCTCTTTAAAATTTGGTCAAGCTTTCTTGAAGGAGATAGCAGGTAAAGGAAGAAAAATAATAGTTGACACTATGGATAAGGACAAACTGATAGGAGATCTCTCAAAGAACATTCAATAACCTGAATCAATGATGGAAACATTAAGTAATTTCATGTTAGATTCTTCCTTAGATGTAAACATGTGCGACAATGTCTATTAGGGTTAGTTAGAAAAAATTTAGAAAGCAAAGCAAGAAATGACCAAGACAAGGGCTAGGCAAGCATAGTTAAGACATGCACTTGTGCCCTCCTTAAATGTACTAAATCATAATATCAAGGAGATTCATGCCACTATGGTGACATATGATCAAGGTCCCAGTTCAGAATTAGAGAAGATGGAAAATTTCACATATGCTTTGTGTGCCCATCTTTAGACTGTAAATGCACTTACAATGTTTTGGCAACAAGAGATCCAAAACTTGAAAATTGCATATCTGGATGTACTCACTTTACAAGTACTTGTCGATACATTTTTTGAGAACCTTTCTCATTAATGTCAAAGGGGGAGTATAGTATATAGTAGAAGGAAGAATATAAGTTATATGATATAAGATAGAGTAAATGCTAGAAAGTTTTGTATAAAGATATAGTTAGTAACTTCTCCATATTCCTCTGTTCCCTTTAATGACAAAGGGGGTGATTGTTGGAAAGTTGAATATACTATTGTATATGAATTTAATTAAGTGTTTTCATTATAGCACCAGAGGAACAGAGCATCAACACGTGTGTATGAAAAAGTTATGACATGCACCCTTGACAATAAGCTTCTGATTATGTAATCATGCTAAGTTTAAGAACATATGATCATATGAGTTAGTATGAAGAAGTTACAGTCAGATAAAGTGACATAGATAGTGAGTGACAGAATAGAACAGAGCATGGAGCCGACTATTGATAATTTGGTTAGCACTAATAATATTGTTTTGTAAAGGCTATGTGCCTATTTTATTTAGGTTATAGACATGTTAATATTATTTTATTTAAACACACTTGAGACAATTCATTTCGAAGCGTTGTATGTAATAGGTTAAAGGGCCAACCTAGTAAATAGTTTTGTTTGTGCATATAAATAAGACACATACATTTTTAATTAAGGATGGGATGAGATATAGATTTAATAGAAGCAGAGAAGAAGTATGCAATGAGAAGTTATAATGTTGAAGAACTTTATAAGAGGTTAAAGTATCAGTGCACAAAAGGAACCAATCAGACAAGTAGTGTCACAACAATAGTTCACCTTGAAGATATAGTGTGTATCTAAGATGCAGAACATTGTAGCCTTCACCACTTGAGCAGTGAGCTCTAGGATAGTACATCCACACCCCTAACAAGGTTATTGTAAAAGACTCCTTATAGGGTCTAACCCTTAACCAAGTCTATGTACTAAAAGAATTGTAAAGATCAACTCCTAAGAGGGTTGTAAGATCTTCTAACATGGATCATAATACACTAGTGTAGTTCTTAGTGGGTGTCAATTTCCACTAGGGTTTTTACCTATTTGAGTTTCCCAGTAATGATATCTGGTGTCATGTGTTATGGTTGTTTATCTTTCATTGATATTCATTTCAGTACTTAAGCAATTAAGTTAAGTTTCAAGATATCAAAAAAGTAATAATATAGAACATTGATTCACCCCCCCTCTTAGTGTTCCCATCCCTAACAAAACCTTCCTTCCAATTCCACACTTAGAATATTTCTACAAAGAATTTTTTTTATGACGCCAAAGTGATAAGAAGGGAGAACACAAGAATTTTACTTGCCCAAGTTGTATTCTTCTAGATAAATGTAAACATTAAATGTTTAGAAAAATATAATTCTGACCTATTTGAACCTTGCTATCAAGAACCCAATGAGCTGGTAGTACCAATCATAAAATAGGATGAGGATAAAGAAGCTAACATTCATCAAAGAACTAGGGGAGTCCTGAAGCTCACCAAAAATTTGATAAAGAAGAATAAAGTGATGAAGCTTCAAGGATCTAGTGTTATGAATTTTGATAAAGCCCCTTTGAGTTCACCAAAGAATATTTATGAATTTTCTTATGCTGTTAGTGATGTAGGTAGAAACATAAAGTCTGGTCATCATAAACACTCACCTGATCCAATTCTAATGTAACCTATGCCCAATATCACCAGATCATAAAGAATATCCCAAAGAAGGTCCCAAAATAAAATGGATATTGAGGAAATAGTTTTGGTTGATTTAGAAGAGGAAAAGGAAATAGGACCAAACTCACAACTTTTTGACACTGAGGAATTAGACATAGGTTTCTTTCAAATTGATGCAAATATAGATTCCATGAGTATTCTGGCCAAAGGAATAGAAGAAAAGTATGCCTTAAGTGCAACTCCTAAGTGGCTTACCACTGCTATCAATAAGAAATGTATCTTGGTTCTAGTGTCCATTCGAATCAAAGACATGGTATCAAGTATATGAGTAAGATACCTAAACCTAGGAAGATCAAGACTATAACTAGGCTCACTGCAAATATAAAAACCGCTAGGTGGACAATAGAGATTGCATCTTACAAGCCCCAAGGAGAAGACAACAAACCTACTACGGAGGATTTAGAGGTCACAAAAGTGGGTTTAGGTGTTATGGATGAAGAAGAAGACAACCACCACTTCAAAAAATCCACCCAGAGAATGCTCACCTAGTCCGTGAAGGATAGAAAAGAGAAGTGAGAAATGAAGAAGATGGTTAGAAATTGACTAACTTTATTGATACCTTCAATAGTTTTAGCCTACTTCTATTAGTGCAGGCTCAAGAGAATTTTTAACCCTCGTCCCTTGAAAGTAAAATGTTGCTGATTTGAATCCAATGCGATAAAGTATTGGCAACTGCAGTGGATGACTAGATAGAGAGCATAATTAAAGATGGGTGTAAGTACATTCATGACTCTAGGGATATATTCACTAATGCACAAGCCCTCATTGGAGAGATTCAAACCTAGAATCAAAGCTGGTAAATCGAGGATAACAAATGGGGAATTGTATTAAGTAAGATGGTCAAAGTGCAAAAGTATAGAACCCCAAAGTTCCTAGCGGAGTAGTTCCTCAAATTAGTGGTTGATGAAATCCAACTCCTTGTCATGAAAATCATTGTTGGTTGGATAATGTCTACTTCCAGAACTATGATTGATGACATGAAAAGTTGGTAATATGAGCTCAAGGATATACAGGGTAATCTGGTGAATGGTAATAGGGTAGTGAACCTGATGCATGACTGAAAACATAGAATTTATGGAATGGATATAGATGAAGCTACCAAGGTGTTCAAGGAAAACATGAAACTACTAGCCACTTATGCTTCCCATAAAAGGGCATATGGATTTGATGAGGATGATGACACATAATGTGATGGTGATAATAATTAAATCTTTTTAAAGTTATTTTCATGCTTTGATATTTCTTGGGAACAGGTGTCCCAAAAACATTGTTAACTTTTTTAACTATCTCCAGGGAGGTCAAGTTTTCAAGGAGACCTCTCCTAGGTTTTGGATAAGCTACTATTTAATAGTTTAGTAAAGAGTAGTTAGGGGTTCAGAAATAGAAGAAATTTTAGAAAATTTTGATACTTCTTTTTTAGCATTTTGGAAAGGAATCTTTGGTATGATACAAATTGAAACTAAAGAAGATTTGAAATAATATTTTTTTCCTTGATGCATTAAAAATATAAGTAATTGATGTTTCAACATTTAAATATTGGTCTTTAAGTTGTATGGATAAGTATTTATTTGTGAATATTGATTCTATTGGAACACATATACTTATAGTTTTTCAACAAGTGAAGATATTTCATTTAGCGATTATCTTTCCTTTGATATTCAATTCAATGTGTTTGAAATAATTAATGGATAACTTTGATTGTTTGTTCTTGATTTCTCAAGTTTCTTGAATTTGATGTGTTAATTGTACTGGAAAACTTTGATTTTCTATTTATGCTATCTTGAAGTGAAAATAAAGAATGTGCCTCTCATTTAAGAATGAATAGGGAAGCCTTATGTCCTTCTTGGTTAAAAGTATGCCCCATATATTAGGATAGATTATTCAGTGAATAACTATTAGAGGGAGTTGTACTTAGTTAAAAATTCTGAGGGAAATGATAAATATACACTTATGCAAATGTTGGATTGAAATCTTTTGTCTTCAAAGAAGGGTAATGGAGTAATTTATTGAGTTTAGAAAAAAATGAAAAATTTGTTCACCAATATATATGTAGCACATGTTAAGTATCTCAAAAACACTCCTCCTTGTTTGTATGATTATCTTATCTTACAATAATTCTAGGATGACATTCTAGAGGAGTTACTTAAATTACCTTTGAAGAGGGAGTTTGATTTTTCCATTGACCTAATGCCTAGAACTGATCCACAATTTAGTATTTTATATAGAATCACTACCACCAAGATCTATGAGCTTAAGGTGTAGTTATAGGAGCTTTTAGAAAACTTGGATTCATATATCCTAGTGTATCACCTTGAGGGGCCCCACTCATCTTTGTAAATAATAAGGATGGTACGTTACAATTATGCAATTCTTATAGCATGCTTAATAAGGTAACCATAAAAGAAAAATACCCTCTCCCTTTGATAGATGACCTGTTTGATCATATGAAGGGAGAAACCATGTTTTCAAATATTGATTTGAGGTCTAGATATCATCATCTTTAGTTAAAGCAAGACGACATATTTAAAACTATATTAAGGATATAGTATGGATAATATGAATTTATTCTCCTACCATTTGGGCTAACAAATGCTCCTACAACTTTTATGAATTTGATGAACAATATTTTTAGGAATTAGCTACATAAGTTTATGGAGATATTTCATTATGATATTATGATTTAATCAGATAATATGGAGGAACATGAGGAACAATTTTGCATGGTTTTTTAGTGTCTGGCAGATAGGAAACTTTATGGTAAGCTATCAAAGTGTTCTTTTTATCAGAAGGAGATACATTATTTAGGTCGCATCCTCTATGTGGATGGAATTGAAGTTGATCTTGCTAAGATAAAGACTACTATTGAATGTCCATCTCCCCAAAATATGAGAAAAGTTAGAAGATTCATGGGACTTTCTACTTATTACAAAAAATTTGTGGAGGGATTCTCTAAAATTGTAGCTACTATTACATCCCTTCAAAGAAAAGGGAAGAGATATGAGTGGACATGGGAACAAGAGATGGATTTTCAATTGTTAAAATAAAAAATCACAACAGCCCCTATCTTAATCACACCTAACCTCAATGGAAAATTCATATTGATTACAAATGCTTCAGGTGAAGATCTTGGTAGTGTACTAATGTAGGATGGTAGAGTAGTGGCTTATGAGTCACAAAAGTTGAAATCACATGAGGTAAACTGTGCATCTCATGACCTCAATTTCACTATGATTTTTCATGCTTTGTATATGTGGAGGAATTGCTTGTTAGGTAAGTCATTTGAGATGAAAATTGATCACATGTGATTGAGGTGCATTTTTACTCATCCCAAGCTAAATGCTAGACATAGACGATGGTTAGTGTTCTTGAGTGAGTATGGATTTGGCATTGAGTTCATTAAGGGGAAAGAGAATAGAGTGGAAGGTACTCGTAGAAGGAGGCACATTTTTTTCTATATCTACCTCTATGATATGCTAGAGAGAGAATGCCTTGCAAAATCTTCCAAGTGATGATCATACAAGAATGTCAAATCTACGTTGCACACTGATCCATATGATTAGTTTTTTGACAAATAAATCTTTGATAATGATGGTATTATGAGGTACCAAAATAGAGAATGTTATCCACCAAGAAAGGTTGAGGAAGGTGGTTCTTAAGGAGATGCATTCCACTCTATTTTTAGGTCATCTAGGGGTAAAAAAGATGATTGCTGATTTGAGGTCAGTGAGTCAAGGTTGAGCATGTCCACCTAGTTGGACTACTATACCCACATGAGATTGTAGGAAAAAATGGTGAGTCATCAGTATGGATTTCATCCAAAGATTACCCATGACTCGATGCATACATAATGTTATCTTGGTTGTAGTTGATAAACTAACCAAGGTGGGTCATTTTACTCTAGGGAGTTTGAAAGATGGATCATTGGCTTTGGCCAAGAAGTTTGTGGAGGAAATATTCAGATTTTATGGTGTGCCAAAGACTATCATATTCAACAAAGATACAAAAATGATATCAAAATTTTGGAAAACCTTGAATGCTTCCTTGGTTTCATGTCTAAAATTTAGCACTGCCTATCAACCTCATATGGATGGACAAAAAGAGAGTACATTAGGGGTTAGAAGATTTTCTTTGTATGTACTACATAGAACTATCATTTGAGGATGGTACTATTTGAGGCACTTTATGCATAGAAGTGTCATACACCTACTAGCTGGGACAAGATTTCCTCATGTATGAAACCTCACAATTGCTCAATTTCATTCAAAAAATCTTTAAAACTTGCACAAAGATATGCATGGCCCTTTTATGTGTTGGAAGTCATCTTTCCTATGATGAAAAACATTCACAATTTCAATCACCGAGTCAAAATTTACAACCTCTCAAAGTTGGGGTATGTTTTTTTAGAATTTTTTTATAAATTTTTAATTTTTTTTATGTTTTTCAGACCTGATAGGTATTGAGATGATGAGATATGACCTGAATCATGAATATTTGACAATTTAAAGATTTATATGATAATCAATTTGACTGATTGTGATGACTAAACCTGAAAGAGGGTTCAAAAGGGTATCCAAAAATGCAAAAATTCAGGTTCTACCACATGTAGAAATGCTCATTTTCCCAGATGCGGCCCTCTAAATGTAAGCTGACAGGGTATTTTACCAAATGTGATCAAGGAAATCCCAGATATGATCTTTCTCCTAAATGCGACCAAGGATTGACAAATTGTGAAACTTATAGAACATTTGAACCAATATTAACTAAATGCAAGCTTGTTTTTACCAAATGTGATCTAGGATACCGAAAATGACTCTAAATACAAGATGCGATCTTCTAATGTCTAGTCTGAGAAAAAAAATTTCAAATTTTTCAAATATTAGGATTTTTGTCAGATTGGACACTGGGTCTGAGTGTTTGAAAATGTTTGTGATTGTTCATTAAGGTTGTTTATTTTTCATTTTAATTCAAACACATTGAGAAGAGTTATTTTAAGACCTCAAACACAATTGGTTTCCCTATGAGCTTGTCTAAGATTCAAAATGCTTGTTCACTAGCTTAGGAACATACTCACAAACTCCTAAAAATATGATGATCCAACAACACGCAATAGATGTTGAAGGCCATTTTAGCTAAGTAGTCTCATTTATGAGGGCTCGAAATGGTGAAATTCTTGGGGAAATTACTATTTTCCTTGCATGAGCATTACTAACCTTTCGAGATTAATTCAAGTGATTTCTAGGATAGAAGTTTTCATGAGGGCATTCATTCATAATCATCTCTCATAGTCTTGCAAGTGGGATTGAGACCTATAGAAATTTATGAGTACTCAAATTTATGTATTCTCGCAAGAAATATTGAAGAGGCTCCACTCTACACAAGATCCAAGCATGTTCAAGGAATGATCAAGTCATGATTCCAAGGACAAAACTGACTAAGTCTTCTGAGATTTTCATCTAAAGGAAGCATCTTTAATATAGGGAGGTGGAAGGGTTGGCTTCTACTTTTCCTCACTTTGGTCATTCTTAGGAGCTCTTTTACCTCAACTAGAAGGCACTCTAAAGATTATAACAATAAAGAAAATAGGATTGGTGACTTAGGAGTCTATATTTCTGATTCTCCACTAGGGAGAAGATCTTACTCCAGTATCCATGCCATTTTCTCCTGTCAAACACATCATGCAAATGTATGGTGAATATACCCTGAATTTGACCTTAAATCCCAATCTAACTTTTGAGTTTTTTATTTTCCCAAAGGGAAAAGAGCATAATCCTCTTATTAGATTAAAAATTGACTTCAAATTTTGATTATATTCCTATTAAAATAAGCAAGAAAAAGCAAGACTGTTTGCTTGATTCCATAAGTAAACCTAAAAAACCAAACAATAGTTGTCATAGTTTATTTTATTCTCTGTCAAATTAACCTACAAACCATAGTTAAGCTAGAAAAATCAATCGAAGCCATCGAATTCACCCATTAGTTGTTTGTAATTTCAAATTTGTAAGTGAAATCCCTAAATGTGATCCTATTTCCAAACTAGATGTGATCAATAACCAAAAGAAATCAAAACTTAACCAAATGCAATCAATAGTTCTAAATGCTTGATACAAAGTTAACCAAATACAATTCTCACAAAATACAATCTGGGAAAGACTGGATGTGATCATGTTTTAGCCTAGTGCGATCCAAAGTTCCAAATATGACCCTAGTTTTACAAACAATGAAAAAATTTAATTAAAAGGCCAAAAATTTGGGGCTCATCCCCATGGTGGCCATGCTAGAAATGTGTGTGTTAATTGATAGTGTCAGAGGCAAAATCGTATCTTGTTATGCATTCCCTAACCAATTTGAGACAAGGAGCCACAAGTGGGAAGGGAAATGCTTCTATAAATCCACTAATAAGAATTTCAAGAATATAAGGTTCACCTACATTATTGGCCATTCTCGCTTTGAACTCATCCAAGTCTACCCATTTCACATCAGTGGCACCAATAATCAACCCCTCACATGAAAGACTAAAAACATTTCTATTTAAAAGATGGAGAGTAGACCCAGGGAAAATTCATAGCTTCAAAAATGAAAACACAGAGTGGAAGAAAACCAGACTAACCTCAAACTTGAAAAGAAAAATTGACCATAGCTAGAACTTGTTACATTTCTACAATTAATTTGAAAAAGACAGAGGGAAGGTCAAATTCCCTTTTTAATGGTGAGAAGGTAAACATCATTTAATTAGGTGCAAACCTCTATGATGCGACATAATATGGATTGGATGTTCACACATGTATTAATTTCATACAAACACCAATTCCAAGGCCCTTAACTCATAATGATTACTTTTATTTACCTTTGGCTTACTCAAGTCACTTCTCCATACAACAAGACCTTTGGAGTATTGTTCATTTAATGATCACCATATTATACACTTTTACTAATGGAATATTATGCATTTCAACCCTCTTGACCACCCCTTCGAACTAATTTTACCATGGTTCAAAATGGTTCATGGAATATTCTTGTAAGAGAGACATTGTGTTAGTCCTTAAAAATGAAAAGATGTTAGTCCTTAAAAATTATTTGAACATGGCTTGAACCTATTGAACCTATTCGAACTCCCTTGACCTTATTTTGAAGTGGTTCAAGGAGTTCAAGGACAAGGAAGACAAGACAAAAAAATGATAAGGATCTGAAACGACTTAAGGATTGGTTGATTTAATGAATCAGGGACTTTTGAGTGATGCAAAAAGGAGAAATTATGAACTACAAATGTTTATGAAAGGATTACAAGGTCTCATCATAAATAATTAATGGTGGTCTAAATATAAAATAAATTCTATTTATTTTATTTCTCTACTAGCCTAAAGCTCTTCTAAACCTTAATTAAATTAAAATTATTTTAACTTAATCCTCTTTTCCATTTTATTTTTTTCTAATCTTACGTTTTACTAATATTTGTCTAATCTTGATTAAAAGATGGATTACCTCTAATCATGTGTGTGCAATCACCTTTTCCAGGGTGACAACCCCTCCATCTCTTTTCTCCACCAATGATTTTGATATCACATATTAGGTAATGGAATGAATCTATTTTTATTTCAATCTTACATTCTTATCTTAGATTATCATTTTCATCCTAACTAGTTATTATCTCTTGCATTTGCATTGCATCATCATTTTGTGAAGATGGGGGAAGGTTCCTAATACTTGTTCTCAATCCTTCACTCATCAATCATAGTAGGATTTATTGTATTATGTTAGGAGAGCATACCCAAAAAATATCTAAGAGAAAATTAAATAAGGTTTTGGGTACCGTTGTTTTAGTTCATCAAAGGTTGTAGTGGAAATTTGGTTGAATTACAAGTTATTTAGCATGCTCATTCTAACTTAAATGATTAGTATTTCTTGTTTTTTCATGCTTTGATTTGTGGTGCAGTTGTAGGGATTTTCATTGCAAAGAATATCATTCCTTCATCCTAATTCTTGTTAACATACATCTGCATAATACCCTCAATTTATAAAAGAGCACACAAGTACCTATGCTTATTACCATAGCTTGGCATTATACTCAATTGGTCAAGTTATTGAATATTTCGTATCCAATTCCCATCATACTTATATTTAGACACTTAAAAGATTTTTAGGTCAATCAAATAACAGTTTTTCATGGATGAAAATCTCCAACGATAAATATTAAAGAATAAAGACAATGCTTTGAAAACTAAAAATTTGCAACTACAAGCTTTAGATCATAACTTGATCATAAGTAAATAAATCATTCATACATACCAATCTAACATGTGCTACTTATTAATTAAGTAAATTATTCATGCATCCTCACAAATCACCTAAGAAAGTTAGTGTAGTGGATCCATTTTTTCCATTTAGGTGACCTAATCCCTTATAACCATCTCGT
Source organism: Chamaecyparis obtusa (assembly GCA_027943335.1). Taxonomy (NCBI): domain Eukaryota; kingdom Viridiplantae; phylum Streptophyta; class Pinopsida; order Cupressales; family Cupressaceae; genus Chamaecyparis; species Chamaecyparis obtusa. The sequence continues at coordinate 637,145 of BSBK01001951.1, read as the reverse complement.
CACCTTTATCTTTCAAAAGAAATTTAAATAATTTCATCACAACATATATATTTCATTTCTAGATCAATAGAAGTTCTAAAAGTCTTACATTTTAATATGAATAAGCATTTACATTTTCATCAATGTAATGCAAGTGTGCTTAATCTAAGCATAAGAATCCCAATAAATCATGATAATTCATCACCATATAAAATCAACACATCATGTATGTTATACATTTATGACAATGCATCCAAAAACATGGCCATAAAGATCAATCATGAGACAAGACAGATAAGTGTATTGGACATTTGTCTTGAACTCAAAGTCCTTGTCTCCTACCACAAAGCCATCCTGAGATGAGAGTGTGGTCTATATTCTTTTTTGGTCTACCCAAAAATCATCACCCTTGTGGCACAGATGCTTTTCTGATTAATTCACAAATACTTACACTTCCTTGGGATTCTATCACCCTTCAAAATTCCTTACCTTGCAATGTCAAAAAGGAATAAAAGGTAGGGGTCCCCTAGTGTGGCCATTAGACTTTCTATTGTTCATGAATGTGGTAGGAAGATGGAACATGAGAAAAATATTCTCAAAAACATACGCGAACAATATTTTTCCAAAGTGTATTTTAATCACCAGGAATAAAAACTAGCAGGTAGAGAAACATCCCCTTCTACCCTTCCCTTTTTACTTCTTCCACATTAGCACCCTCACTGGAAAGTAAGCTTTCCAATTCACATACATAGTACAAAAATTATACAAACACATGTATACCAATTATTTCTTTTCATTTAATATTGCATTAATAAAAGCATAGAAGTCACATAACAAATCAACTAGTGTAATGAATTATGTCTTTCATCTTGGGAAATCCCAATACATCATAACCAATCATATAAGAAGAAAGTGTTGAACATTCTATCAAAAAAACCAATAGGGCTTCATAACCAAATAATTTTATTCTATTTCCATCAAAACATGTTGACCTACTTGTCGATCATTAAATGTATCATTTAATGTACATCTATTAAATATTTTAGAGTTAAACATTTTGGTGTTAAACATTTCTATGTTTTGCAAGTTAAATGCTATTGGATAGTGGATTGCATTGTTGTCTCTTTCTGTTATACATTTCTTTAATGACCAAGTAGTTTCGGTTGTTAGATCTGAAACTGTTGAAGTGTTTGAGAGTTTGTTTTATACATCTAGACCTGAGAACAATTGATTCACCCCCCTTCTCTATTGTTCTAAATCATATTTACAGTACAATATCAAAACTAGGATGTTCTCTCTCTTTTAACACAATACAATCCCCAATATCCTTTTGCATTTAGTTAGTTTTATTTTGCATTTTGCATTGAGGCTCCTACTTATTTCATATCCCTACCATATTTATTCTCCTCCTATTCATTTTGAGAGAACACCCGTGTTCTCTAAACATACATGTCCTCTTGAGGGGCCTACCACTACCTCATCATCATCCTCCTCATCCTTCTATTATTGGGGCATATTCTTTTTTTTTCTTTAACCCAATGTCAATTGTTAGCATGTGCAAAATTTCATGGCTCCTGGTCTTTTCCCCTGCTCTCTGCAATGTTTTTCTTTCTGCTCCCTGGCATGAACCTTAGGCAAAATGGTCAGAATCTATCTGTTAGGTTTCAAAACTCAAGTGTGCCCTAGCCCTATTCTTTTCGTGTGTTACCTCTTTATCAGATCACTTAAAAGCACCTAATCCACATATGCCTTTTAAACAAGTTCCTTTTACCAAGTTCGCGATTAGGTCTTTTATGTCTTGGCGGGTCCCTTTTAATTCTTTTCCTAAGTCTTAGCTCCCCGACCACTTTGATATCTCCTAAGGTTCTTGGCTTTATCTTGCAGAGTTATCAGTGGGTCCACCTTCCATATGCCTTGTCAGCATTTTGTGATTGGTCCATAGGTTAGTGATTGTGCATGTGTCAGTGGGACCTAAATTTTCGAAGGCTCAGTGGGACTTGACAGTGTCAGAGGATCGATGGTTGGTGTAAGCTCACATGGGGTTTGTTAGAGCCATGTGATCTTACACCAGTCGTTGATGTTACTTTTTGTCAAGCGGCAGTTCATCGGTGGGTCCTGTTTGCCAGGTAGTTCTTGTGTGCCACGCTGTTTTGAGTTGGTAGGTTTTCATTCGTCTGCATGTTGATGAGTTGGTTTATGTCAGAGGGCCCACATTGAAATCTTTTAATCTAATAGTTGGCATATGATCACAAGGAATATTCCAAGCCTTTGTGATCATGTGCCATCCGTCAAATTTTATTCCATTTTGCCAAGTTGCCTGTTGTACTTAGTGGGTCTGGTGTGACACGCGTGCTTGCAGTTGGAGGTTTCTTACTGGTCGATGGTAGCGGTGACGGTTTGCTGGTGGTTAGTCACATGTTCCCATAGCCTTTTTCAAGGCTATACGATCATGCGACTAACATTTTCTATCAACTCCATGCGGTGGTGGTTGTGGTGACGGTTGCACTGACAGTTATGTTTGCAGGTTTTCGTATGTTCGCAATGCCCATTTTGGGCTATGTGATCATGTGATAGGGTGCCACGTGTGCTGGGGCCCATTTGTGGCTATTTGGTGGGCTCGGTGGTTGATGGTGTCATGGCAGTTTCCAGTTGGTCTGAGCTGGCGGGATGATAAGTTTGAACGTGGGCCATCGTTCTCTACAAGCACCAAGGATTTAGCCGTTGTGTTTTAAATTCAAAAATTTTCAGAGCTTCCAGCAACCAGAAAGTACCAAATTTATGGAATTCATTGCAAAATTGACCCTGTTCGGTGAGATATGACTGGTTTTCCATTTGCGGTGTGGTCTAGGGTGCTATTGGATTTTTTGTAGAGCTTGTACCATTTTGGTTGTGTGCTCAAGGTTTGTTGCAGGGTGTCCTTTTGAGCCCAATTTTGTGATCCCTTGTACCTACAAAGAAGAATTTCATTATTGTAGATCAGTTTAGGATTTCCTCTTTCCTGATTGCCTGTGTTTCCCACCCTTGTAATAACTTTTTAGACCATTTCCAGCAGGTTGGGTGGTTGAAACTCTAACCCTAGTCATCTGTAGCTTGTTGCAGATTTTCAAGATGACTAGGGGGTATAAGTTGTAGAATCTCTAATTTTGCAAGGGTTCCAAAACATTGTTACTTTTGGTCCCTGGTTTTTGACTGTAATATACTAATAGAAGTCTGATTTTGTGACTTCTCTTATCTTGGTATCATTCTGATTGTATGTTGATTCTGATTATGTTAATGAAAACATCATTGAATCCCAATCTTGTATCTTGTGTATGTCTTCTTGCTTGTCTCTAAGCTCATATATGTTAATATCACAATGTGTGTTAATGTATGGTAAACAAAGAGTATTTTGAATTTATCTCTGAGTTCCTAAGAAAGTTAGGATTAAAGTCTTCTAGGTGAATTCAGTGAGTTTGCAGTCAGGTGTAGAATTTGATGTCCTTGTGCTTGAGGGAAAGGGGTAATAGGCAAACCACTTACCTTGGATTCCATTGTGTTTGATTTAAGGTGTTCAGTTGAGGTATGTAGTTAGGTGACTCTGAGCCCTGGGATAAGGCACCGGTCCTTCCTCTTGGGTATGCATGGTTAACAACTACAAACACAAACATCATTTGATAAATCTTTAATAGTCTTATATGAGATATAGTGGAATATTGTTTTAGACTCCTTTAGAGAAGTGAGTCAAGGGTACACCTGCCTGAGCATTGAAGCTCAAAGTGTAGAAGGATCTTTTGATCCTTGTCAGTTGGCCCTCTTCCTTGTGGACTTTGGAGTGGTGATAGAGGATTTTATTTACATTATCCATAAAAGTGTAAATCTGCAAGTTGAAGATCAAAGGGAATAATCTACAACCAACAAAATGGTGACTCCGCTGGGGAGGACAACTATGAAGATATGCATTTGTTAAGAGTTAGTGATTCTACTAGGGAGAATCTAGAGAGAAAGGTATAAGTGTGTTCTTGTTTACCTGTGTGTTTCAAGGATTTCCCATCTAGGTGGGTGGCAACTCAAAGGTTTGAACCAGTGCAACATATTGAAGAAGCATGGATAAGAGGAGAAATACTAGGTCATATGTTAGAAAGAATCTGGAGGTCACTCTGAAGAAATTACCTAGACAAGGAAACAAGAGCTGTATTAGAAGGAATGGTGAGTCTACTAGTGCTCCCATGAGAGAAGAGAGAAATGCTATAGCTAGAAGACCACATGTACCCTCAAGTGAGGATGGTTCACAAAATAGAGTTTCTAGATCAAAGGGTGGTCATTTTGAAGAGAGATTTTATGATACCCCTGAGGCTGCATTTCAAGACAGAGGTCCTTTGCCTGCAGGTCAAAATGAAGAAAATAGAGATGTGGGTTTAGAGGTTGACCTGGATCTTGAAGAAGATCATTTCAGAAGGGAACCCATGAGACATAGGCAAGTTCATTTCCCATATCAAAATCTTCCTGATATGGATGTGTCATCTGGTTTTGATGACATTATGGTAGATCCTGATGACTTGGATGCACTAAGGTTGCAGTTGGCAGAGCAAGATGCCATACATAAAAGATTACAGGAGGAGAGAGAGGCTGAAAAGGTAAATGCTTTGATAGAGAGGTAGTCTCTTCTGAGAAAAATAAATGAAATGAAGGAGAGAAACAAGATGCTTGCTTCTTCTCCTAGAACACTGCAGCATGATGTGTTTGGTGATCTTGATGCCTCGAGGAGTGAGCAAGAGCACTTGCTTCAGGATCATGAATTTGAAAATGAAGGACCTATGGTTAGACAAGTGCAAAGCTATGTCCCTTTTCCTAAAGATAAGGATGGGCACAGGATTACTAGACCTGTTGTTATCATAAATGAGAAAGGAAAGCAGAAGATGGTGGGTGACCAAGCAAGCAAACTAGTAACAATACTAGGGATCCCACCACCTAATTCAAATAAGGACACTGAAATGGAGAGAAGGAGAAAAGAAGATGAGGACCTTACAAGAGAACTAGAGAGAGCTGAGGTTGATGCTGCCATTGCAGAAAAGAAAAGGAAGATCCAATTTTTGCGGGCTTCTTCAGCTAATGCTTTTGGCCCATCTGCTACTGAACTAGGTATGCCATCTATGACTACTGCTATTCCATTTAGTAATGCTACTAGTTCTTTTCCTTCTTCATCTGCTAGGATAGGTGTAGATCCTAGGCAACAGTCAAATGCACAAATAAATATAGATTCTAATGTTGATCCTAGGGTTAACACTAGTTTGAGCATTCAAAGAAGACCTATGCAATTAGAAGGCTATAGGCAAATAAGTTTTGATGGAATTCCTAGTTATCCAAATGCTTTTCCAAATGATATTAGAGATAGGGTACCTAAGTTTGTTGGTAATAATGCTATTAGTTGTGAGGAGCATCTTAGGTTATTTGTTGATATGCTTAATGATTATGAGGTAGATCATGAGGATGTAGTCATGAAATTGTTTGTTCAATCTCTAATGGAGGATGCTAGAGATTGGTTTAAGAGGCTTCCTGATAGATGTATTGATACTTGGGACTCTTTTGAGAAATGTTTCAAAGAGAAGTATGGTGATAGGCCTAATGCTAGCTTCATGTTGAATGAATTCAACATCATAAGGAAAAATCAGAATGAGTTTGCAGCTGAGTTCAACATGAGATTTCAGAAAGGTATGCACAAGTTGTTCCAAGTCATGCAGTTAGATGACAATGTCTGTCTGACTACATACTTCAATGCATTTGATGGGAAGATGGGATATTTATTGAGGGATAAAGAACCAAGAACTCTTAGGGATGCTTTTAGGATTGCTGTCAATATTTAGAACAACATGAAAATATCAAGAAAATTGGGTGGAAAGAAAGATGACCCAAAGTTGTTTGGGGATAGGAAATATAAGAAAGAAAATGATAAGAGCGTTGGATCTAGGAGGCAGGAAGAAGATAAGTTGGATAAGGTGCTTAATGCATTGAAATATTTTAAGGCACTTGCAAATAGGAACATCAGTGCTCCTACCAATGAGAGGCCTCAGTTCAACAATAATTTTAGTACGCAGAATAGACTGCAGAATTACCCCTACAACACCCAATGGAATGATGGCAAGCCTATTATCCCTACTACAAGAGGAAAAAATGATAGAGATGTCCCTGACCCTCTACATAAGGCTTCAATAAATGTCATGGAGAATGTACCTTGGTGGGTTGCATGCCAGTCCCCTCATTCTGCAAAGCATTGTGTGGCTGCACAATCTATGGCTGCAAATCAAGATTGTGGCAATGAGGAGATAGAACAAGAAGAAGAACAAGATGATATTGGTTGCAACATGGCTTCTTCATATCTAGGATATGAAGATGATTCTAATTTTGATGAAGATGAAGATGTGAATGTGAAGAGACATAATCAAGCCCTTTTTCATCAAGAGGTTTTTTTTGATGGTGAGTGCATTGATCAGAAAACATGTAACATGAACTCTTCTCCCAAGCCAGTAAATTTGAGAAGACCTTCTAGAGAAGAGATGGAGAGGATTACTATAGAAATGATTGCCCAGGTGCAAACTAGAGGCATGGTGGCAAGGAATACAAATGAGAGAGCTGCAGGAATGTTTATAAAAAGTACCAACCCCGGAGAACCTAATGAGAACAAATCAAAGGTTGATCACATGGTAAAATTCAAGAATGTAAAAGGTAAGCATTGTGAGCCTAAGGGAGCTAGAATTGAAAAGGTCTCTAGTGAGATTGAGAAGCTAGTTAACACAATGGCTAAGGTTGAATAAATGAGGGTGGTCAATACACCTAATGTGTCAGGCCAGTAAAATGATGTTAAGGTAGTGCAAATTGAGATTCCTGCTTCTACCCCTGTTGACATGTTATCTGTATTGTCACAAATTACAGTTAAGGTTCCATTGTCAGAATTGTTGAGGATCCCTAAACATAAAGATAAGGATATTGCATGGGTTGGTAATACTCACAAAAATGATACTTCATGCAATGGATCTCAAGGTAAAGCTTTGAAGGATGTTGCTGCTCAGGGAATTGTGTCTCAAATTCCCCCAATATATTTGGACAATTTTGTCAATGCCAGCCTTGAAAATATTGACCCATTCTTCCTAAGTGTTCTTGTGAATGGGATGAAGTTAAGAAATTGTATGATTGATAGTGGTGCCTCTAATACTATCATGCCTTTCAAAATCATGGAGAGGTTGGGCCTTAAAGTTGATACAGTGCAGGGCAGGTGTTGTGCAATGGATCAGAGGGAGGTACCAGTTATTGGGACTATCAATGCAATGCGATATAGGTTGGTAGTATATCCATAGAAAGAGCTAACAATGAGTGTTTTAGTGGTGGATATCCCTCCTCATTATGGGATGTTGCTATCTAGAAAATGGAGTGCTGCCATGGGTGGAAGTTTAGAGTGTGATTTGTCATATGCAACTTTCAAGATTGATGATCAGTTTGTCAAGATTGAACAAGAGCCAAGAGTATGCCACATGATTGAGAGAAACATAGATAATGAAACTACATGTTTTGTGGATACTAATGTAAATGCTTTTAAGGTAGAGATCCCTGTATTTGAAAATGAGCATACTTTGTCACCTATCTCTGCTGAGGTAGGTGTTGACTCTATAAGGGTGATTTGTGGGTCATGTACTTTGATGGTGAAAACTACAAAGATGGTGCAGGAGCAAGTATTTTACGTATTTCTCCTGATGGAAACACTTACAAATTTTCTTTCACATTGAATTTCTTTTGTACCAACAATATAGCAGAATACGAGGCTTTGTTGTTAGGATTGAGGTTGGCACAAAAGCATGGTATTAAATATCTAAATGTTGTTGGTGATTCTAAGTTGGTGGTGTCCCAAGTTAGGTCAGTGTATGCTAGAATAGAAGGTTGAAACAATATAAGAATGTAGTGTGGGATTTGATTGAACATTTTGATGCCTTCAATATTGAGTGGAAGGATAAGAGTAACAACAAGATGGCTAACTTGTTAGCCAATATTGCAATCAATCCCAATGATGTTACATTCTTTGGTATTTCTAAAGTTGAAATTCAGGCTAGGCCTAGTATACCAGACAATATTGAGAGTTGGCAAGTTTTTGATAATGATAATGATATTTTGAAGTTTATGGATTGTAAGGATCAGTATCATGGTCAGGAACTTGATTGTTCAGCCTTGGTTGAGTCAATAGAAGGAAGGGCAGTTGTCTTAGGCAATGAGGTCATTCAGCTTAGAACTAACAAGGTGCCCAAGGGGCTTATTGTTTTGGAGACTGTCTTTGACAACCAAGATAGAATTCAAAAGAATATCAAAGGAGAAGATCATGCTGATCTTGAGGAGATAAATCTTGGATCATGTGAGGCACCTAAGAAAGTATACATTGGTAGAGATATATCTCAAAAGGTAAGGAGAACTTTGATTGAATTATTAAGGAAATTCAGGCATGTTTTTGCATGGTCATATGATGACCTAAAGGTTTATAGAGAGGATTTATTTCAGCATGTTATTCCATTGAAAGAAGATGCTAAACCTTTTCTGCAGAAACAAAGGCCTATTAATCCTACTTTGGTACCCAAGATGCAAGAAGAATTAATGAATTTGAGAGATGCTAGCATTATCAAGCCTATAAGGCATTCTTCTTGGGTGTCAAACCTTGTTCTTGTAAGAAAAAAGAATGGTGACATCAGGCTTTGTGTGGACTTCAAAAATTTGAACATCAGCTCATTGAAAGATAATTATTGTTTGCCCAATATGGAAGCTATGTTGTAGAGAGTAATTGGGTAAGAATTAATGTCAATGATGGATGGTTTCTCTGGTTACAATCAGGTCATTGTTAAGGAAACAAAACAATTCAAGATAGCCTTTACAACACCTTGGGGAACATATGTTTATGTGAGAATGCCTTTTGGTCTCACAAATGCTGGTGCTACTTTTCAGAGGGCAATGGATGTTGCCTTTTTAGATTTTATTAATGATTTCCTTGTTGTGTATTAGGATGATTTAACTGCCTATTCCAAGAAGGAAGAGGACCATTGTGCTCATTTAGAAAAAATATTTATGAGGGCCTTGGAATTTGGCATTTCATTCAACCCAAGGAAATGTGCTTTTGGTGTCACAGAAGGTAAGTTTCTTGGCCACTTAGTTGGGAAGCAAGGAGTGAGAATTGACCCAGAGAGGGTAGCAGAAATTGATAAAATTCAGAGGCCAAAGAATGTTAAAGGGATTCAGTCCTTCTTTGGTCAGGTCAATTTTCTAAGGAGGTTTGTGACAAACTTTGCAGAGGTTACTAGACCTATTTCCAAGATGTTAAAGAAGGGATTTGTAGTCAATTGGGGGGGTGAGCCTGATGAGGCTTTCAAGAATATCAAGTAGGCTATCAAAGATGCACTGGTGCTAAAGGCACTTGATTATAGTGTCCCAATGCATATCTTTTCTTTTGCATCTTTTCATACTATTGCTATCATTTTGTTACAAAAGAATAAGGATGGTTTTGAGCAGCCTATTTCATTTTTCAGTAAATCTTTGCAGGCTACAGAATTAAAGTATGACATAAATGAAAAATAGGCTTATGCACTTGTGAAGGCAATCAAGGCTTTTAGATGTTACTTGATGGGAGCAGTTGTGATTGCTTTTGTGCCAAGTGCAGCTATGAAGGACATTTTCTCACAGCAGGAGGTGTCTGGAAAAAGGTGTAGATGGATCAATAGGATCTAGGAATTCAATGTTGAGATCCAGATCACTAAATTGGTTAGAGGTCAAGGATTGGCAAAGCTGATGGCCCAATCTAATCTAGATGCAAACCACGTAAATCATTCTGAAATTGATTATACATGTGATATGTATGATTGTATTTGGTATCAGGATATTATTTACTATTTGAGAAACATGAGGTGTCTAGATAGAATGAATGATAATCAAAAGAGGACATTGAAGTTATACGCCATTAAGTATGTAATTGTGAAATGTAAGCTGTATAGAAAAAAATTGGATTTCATACTATTGAAATGTGTAGATGAGGATCAAGCTAATCTATTGTTGAAGGAGATGCATGTGGGAGTTTGTGGTGGACATTATATGGGTAAAACAACTACTCATAAGATCTTGAGAGTGGGATTTTGGTGACCCACAATCTTCAAGGATGCAGAACAGTTGGTAAGGAGATGTGATGCTTGTCAAAGGTTGTCTGGTAAGCTTAAGTTTTCAGGTAATGTACCATTAAAACCAATAGAAGTTTAGGCTCCTTTCAAGCAGTGGGGAATTGATTTCATAGGGGAGATACAAAACAAGTCAAGTGGAGGACATTCTCGGATCTTAGTTGCCACTAATTATTTTACAAAGTGGGTAGAAGTTGTACCTACAAGGAATGCAAATAGCAGGGTGGTAATTGATTTCTTGATGAACAATATTGTTACGAGGTTTGGGTGCCCTGAGAGGATAGTGAGTGACAATGCTATGTGCTTCAGGTCTACTGAATATAAGGACTTTTGCAAAGGTTTGGGAATTCAGATTTCTAATTCCTCACCTTATCATCCGCAAGGAAATGGTCAGGCAGAATCTACTAATAAGAGCTTAATTAAGATTTTGAAGAGGATTCTTGAGAAGAATAAGAGGGCATGGAATTCAAAGCTGCCATTAGCTTTATGGGCTGATAGGGTAATTGTGAAGAGGCCAATTGGTTGTGCGCCATTTGACCTGGTGTATGGAATTCATGCTAGAATGCCTCAGAATAATTTATTAGAAATGTAAAAGTTTGTGTAGTTGTATGATGATGACATTGATGATGAAATGCAATTGAGAATTGAGGACCTCATTAGGTTGGATGAAACCAGAAGAGAATTAGTTGCAAGGAGTGCCAAATTGCAGTTACAGGTTAAGAATTTATATGATAAAAAGACTGTTGACAGAAAGTTTGAGCCTAGTGATTTGGTGTTAGTTTGGAATGCTAGATTGGAGGATAAGGGGAAACATGGTAAATTTGATCCCATCTGGTTAGGGCCATATCTGATTCATGAGAAATGGGGCCAAGATTCTTACATTATCAAGGATTTTAATGGTGATATTCAGGAATTGCCAGTTCATGGACAATTCTTGAAGCAGTACTTAATTTGAAGTACTCTATTTTCCATGAATAGTAGTTAGGGTTGTACATATTGTAAATTTTTGGATATAGGTTTCTTGACCCTGCCCTATTTTTCCTTGGTCTATCAGCTTCCAGTCTTGTTGCTCGTCTTCCCCTGCTTGTTCCTTGCGGTCTCCAATTTTTGTCCTGTAGGATGGTCTGCTTTAACCAGTGATTCTAAACTCTTGCTATGCCTACAAGAGGCATACATCCCCAGATAGAGCCATTGTTAGCATGTGAAAAATTTCATGGCTCCTGGTCTTTTCCCCTGCTCTCTACAATTTTTTTCTTTCTGCTCCCTAGCATGAACCTTAGGCAAAATGTTTAGAATCTAGTTGCTAGGTTTCAAAACTCAAGTGTGCCCTAGCCCTATTCTTTTCGCATGTTACCTCTTTATCAGGTCACTTAAAAGCACCTAATCCGCATGTGCCTTTTAAACAAGTTCCTCTTACCAAGTTCGCGGTTAGGTCTTTTATGTCTTGGCAGGTCCCTTTTAATTCTTTTCCTAAGTCTTAGCTCCCCGACCACTTTAATATCTCCTATCTTGCGGAGTTATCAGTGGGTCCACCTACCATATGCCTTGTCAACATTTTGTGATTAGTCCATGGGTTAGTGATTGTGTGTGTGTTAGTGGGACTTGAATTTTTGAAGCCTCAGTGGGATCTGACAGTGTCAGAGGATCGATGGTTGGCGTAAGCTTGCATGGGGTTTGTTAGAGCCATGCGATCTTACGCTAGCCATTGATGTTACTTTTTGTTAGGTGGCAGTTCATTGGTGGGTCCTGTTTGCCAGGTAGTTCTTGTGTGCCATGCTATTCTGAGTTGGCAGGTTTTCATTCATCCACATGTTGATGAGTTGGTTTATGTCAGAGGGCCCACGTTGAAAGCTTTTTGGTGGGCTCGGTTGCAGATGGTGTCATGGTAATTTCCAGTTGGTCCGAGCTGGCAGGATGATAAGTTTGAATGTTGGCCATCTTTCTCTGCAGGCACCAAGGATTTAGCCATTGTGTTTCAAATTCAAAATTTTTCAGAGCTTCGAGTGACCAGAAAGTTCCAAATTTATGGAATTCATTGTAGAATTGACCCTGTTCGATGAGATATGATTGGTTTATCATTTGCAGTGTGGTCCAGGGTGCTATTGGATTATTTGCAGAGCTTGTACCATTTCAGTTGTGTGCTCAAGGTTTTTTGCAAGGTGTCCTTTTGAGCCAAATTTTGTGATCCCCTGTTCCTACAGAGAAGAATTTCATGATTGTGGATCAGTTCAAGATTTCCTCTTTCCTGATTGCCTATGTTTCCCACCCCTGTAATAACTTTTTAGACCGTTTCAAGTAGGTTGGGTGGTTGAAACCCTAACCCTAGTCATCCGTAGCTTGTTGCAAATTTTCAAGATGACTAGGGGGTATAAGTTGCAGAATCTCTAATTTTGCAAGGGTTCCAAAACATTGTTGCTTTTGGTCCCTGGTTTTTTACTGTAATATACTGATAGAAGTTTGATTTTGTGACTTATCTTATCTTGGTATCATTCTAATTGTATGTTGATTCTGATTGTGTTAATGAAAACATCATTGAATCCCAATCTTGTATCTTGTGTATGTCTTCTTTCTTGTCTCTAAGCTCATATATGTTAATATCACAAAGTGTGTTAATGTATGGTAAACAAAGAGTATTTTGAATTTATCTCTGAGTTCCTAAGAAAGTTAGGATTAAAGTCTTCTAGGTGAATTCAGTGAGTTTGCAATCAGGTGTAGAATTTGATGTCCTTGTGCTTGAGGGAAAGGGGTAATAGGCCAAGCACTTACCTCAGATTCCATTGTGTTTGATTTGGGGTGTTCAGTTGAGGTATACAATTAGGTGACTCTGAGCCCTAAGATAAGGCACTGGTCCTTCCTCTTGGGTATGCATGGTTAACAACTACAAACACAAACATCATTTGATAAATCTTTAACAGTCTTATATGAGATATAGTGGAATATTGTTTTAGACTCCTTTAGAGAAGTGAGTCAAGGGTACACCCGCCTGAGCATTGAAGCTCAAAGTGTAGAAGGATCTTTTGATCCTTGTCAGTTGGCCCTTTTCCTTGTGGACTTTGGAGTGGTGATAGAGTCAGGATTTTATTTACATTATCCATCAAAGTGTAAATCTTCAAGTTGAAGATCAAAGGGAATAATCCACAACCAACATCAATTTTGATATTGCATCAGAGAGGGGTAAATTGTAGACACCTAAAATTGTCCATTCACATTCTAATATTAAATTTTATTAATATTTTCCCTTAACATTATAGGTGAATTATTAATTAACTATATTGTTATATTCCTCTATTTATTTCATTAAATAAATTCATTTTCTCTTTGTATTTAAATTTTATTTAAATTCTATAATATATTAAGTTCAATTTAATATATTATCACTCTATTTCTTAATATAAAATAAATTTTATTTATTTTATTTTTTCACTAGCCTAAACTTCTTCTAAACCTTAATTAAATTAAAATTATTTTAATTTAATCTTCTTTTCCTTTTTTTTATAATCTTATCTTTTACTAATATTCCTCTAATCTTGATTAAAAGATGGATTACCTCTAATCATGTGCACAATCACCTTTTCCAAGGTGACAACCCCTCTATCTCTTTTCTTCACCAATGATTTTGATATCACATGTTAGGTAATGGAATGAATCTAGTTTTATTTCAATCTTACATTCTTTTCTTACATAATTATTTTCATCCTAACTGGTTATTATCTCTTGCATTTGCATTTTTTTAGAAATAGACCTTGCATTTTCATTGCATCATCATTTTGTGAAGATTGGGGTAGGTTCCTCATACTTGTTGTCAATCATTCACTCATCAATCATAGTTGGATTTATTGTATTGTGTTAAGAGAGCATACCCACAAAAATATCTAAGAGAAAATCAAACAAGGTTTTGGGTACTATTGTTTTAGTTCATCGGAGGTTGTAGTGGAAATTTGGTTGAATTACATGTTATTTAGCATGCTCATTCTAACTTAAATGATTAGTATTTATTGTGTTTTCATGCTTTGATTTGTGGCACAGTTCCAAGGATTTTCATTGCATAGAATATCATTCCTTCATCCTAATTCTTATTGACATAAATCTGCATAATACCCTCAATTTATAAAAGAGAACACATGTACCTATGCTTATTACCATAGCTTGTCATTATAATGAATTGATCAAGTTATTGAATACTTCATATCAAATTCGCATCATACTTATATTTAGACACTTAAAATATTTTTAGTTCAATCAAATAGCATTTTTTCATGGAAGAAAATCTCCGATGATAAATATGTTAGGAATAATCCCAAGAGATAAATGAAAGAGGGGGGGGGGGTGAATCAATTATGTATAAGTTTCAATTCTTTATCCAATTAAGTATACTTAAACACAATGAAAGAACACTTGAACACAACACAATATTTTGGTTACGGGGAAACCCAAATAGGTAAAAACCCTAGTGGGAATTGACACCCACTAATATTCTACACTAGTGTATAATGATCCTTGTTAGAAGATCCTTTACCCTGTTAGGAGTAGCTTTACAATATATTAAGTATAGTAGACCTGGTCAAGGTTTGGACCCTATTAGGATTCTTTTATAATTGTCCCTGTTAGGGGAGAGGACACACTATCCAAGAGCTCACTTCTCAAAGGGGCGAAGGCTGCAACTTTCTGAATAATAGATACACACTATATCTAGATCTTGGTGAGCTGCACTTTGACCTTCTATCTAGATCAATTCCAATGTATAGCAAAAATACTTTACTTGGTCACATAGACCTTCTTTTGATGGCTTAACACTTCACACACTTTGCTCTGCTCTTCTTAATCAACCATGAGCTACACTTAAGCAATCACAAATGACTGCCTATAAATATCTTTTCTCTAAATAATATAATTAAGTCCACCTATTAGAACCACCTTTAAATCATATTAGAGAAACCATAAAAAACTAAAATAAACATTGTGTTGGCTCTACTATGCACTTAACACATTTTGGGACCTATACATTAAGATAATTGTAGACGTAAGCTACATGTTGTCGGCTCTACCAAAACAACTGTATCTTTCTCCTCAAGCTGAATTAACTCATGTGCTCTTAACCGAACATCAATAACACTTCTCTAAGCTTAAATCCAAGATTTTATACCCTAAAAAAAGTGCAACTCAAGAACCAATAAATTCTATGTCGGCTCTCCTGAACAAACATAGGAAACTGCTACTGGTGAATAGCAACTGCATAACTTCACTTCTACTCAATATCAGAGGATGCATCCATAAATAAAACATCTCTAACATGTCTTCAATATATATCCGAGCATGCAGGGCTCCATGATAACTATACAAACAACCATACACAGAAAACTGCCTGTTACTCTGTGAGGAACACTGCTAACACCAACTGCAATATAATTGTATGTACTAATAGTTAACCTTTGCAGCCATGATATCATGCTGATATCATGTCCATGCATCATATATTGAAAGCTTACTGCATAAGACTTCCATGCATGCTACTTTCCATATGTGGGCATCAATGACAAACATACAGTTAGTACTGGTATGCTGGCAAATCTCCAACAATCTCCCCCTTTGGCATTGATGACAACATGTGGAATTAAAAAATACCACCAACTCAAGAGAACATTTCTTTTATAACATTCTCCATTTCCTCATCAAAACTCCCCCAAAGATGAATCCTCTATCTTCTGCAATATTTTCTAATATTCTCCATTTCCTCAACTGATCTACTATCATAACTAAATACTGCTCCCCCTTAGTATATTACTCCTCCTTTTTCTTTTATTTTTCATGACTCTATATAGTGCTCCCTCTTTAACATCAATGGAAAAGGGAACCATTCATTTTAAGCACCGGTACTATTCCTGAGGTAGAGTAGTCAACCTTCCATCAGTCTCTAAGGACTGATGCCTTTGCTTCTTTCTTCTAAGCAGAATCAAGGAAGGGAATTACTCCCAACTTCTCCCTGAGATACTCAAAAGTATCCTTAGGCAAGTGCTTTGTTAATATATTTTCCAACTGATCTTTGGTACTCACATAGTCCAAATTTACTTCTTTTTCTACCACTTTCTCTCTTAGGAAGTGATACTTGATCTCAATGTGCTTTGTCTTTGCATGCATCACAAGGTTGTTTGACATATTGATAGTGCTAGTGTTATCACAGTGAATAAGAATAGGATAATCAATCTGAATTCCAAAATCCTTTATCATCTACTTGATCCAAAAAATTGTAGAATAATTCAAGGCTATTGCAACATACTCTACTTCTATTGTTGACTAAGAAATACAATTTTTTTTCTTGCTTGTCCAAGTGACAAGTCTATCACCAAAAAACACTGCTCCACCTGATGTACTCTTTCTATCATCAATAGATCCTACCCAATCTGCATCAGTGTACACATGAACCTCAACATTTTCTAAATTAGGATACCATAAACCATAATCTATAGTGCCCTACAAGTATCTAAATATCCTCTTTACTACCATGAGGTGACTTTGCTTAGGTTCTGTTGTAAATCTTCCAACTATGCCAACTACATTGGAAATATCAGGTCTAGTCTGAGTAAGATATATGAGTTTACCAATCATAGACTTGTACAATGTTATATCTACTGTTGGTGAGTCATCTACTTTTGTAAGCATGCATCTAGTGATCATAGGGGTTCCTACTAGCTTGCAATCATCCATCTTGAATTTATTCAGTATCTCTTTCACATACTTGGACTAATTAATGAAAATACCTTTCTCTATCTGCTGCACATTTAGTCCCAAAAAGTATTTGATAGGACCAATCATACTCATCTCAAACTCATTCTACATTTCTTTAGCAAATTTTGCACTTAGTTTTTCATTACCTCCAAAGATAATGACATCAACAAATATAGCTACAAGTAGTAGACCTTCAGATGTCTCCCTACTAAATAGATTGCAATCTATTACTGCTTTCTTGAATCCAATCTTTATTAGATAACCATCTAGTCTTTCATACCATGCTCTAGGGGCTTGCTTAAGTCCATAGAGGGATTTCTTCAATCTGCATACCATATTAGGTCTATCTGATAGGGTGACTCCTTCTGGCTACTCAATGTATACTACTTTCAAATCTCCATTCAGGAATGCTGACTTGACATCCATCTGATAAACTTTGAAGTTTTTGACTATAGCATAAGCTAAAAACAACTTGATAGCTTCTAATCTTCTCACAGGTGCAAACATGGCTAAATAATCAATGCGTTCTCTTTACACATATCCCTTACATACTAATCTTGCTTTATTTCTTACTACTGTACCATCTTCATTCATCTTGTTTCTAAATATCCACTTTGTTCTAATCACATTCTTATCACTAGGTCTTGGGACTAGTTCCCAAGTGTCATTCTTAATAATCTGATCAAGTTCTTCTTTCATAGCATCATGCCAATCTGAATCATTACAAGCATCTTCAACACTTAAAGATTCAATCTAAGATAGTAAACATACTGCTTCATTGCTAGCTGAGTTATTTTCTTGTGATCTTGTCAAGAATTTTCCACTCTGATCTTGAATGTTGTCTTTCTTGGAATGATTCCTAGATGTATACTTTGGAACTTTAGGTGATGTTGACTCATCAACCTTAGGAGTACTTTCTTCACTTGTCTCAGGGTCATTGAATAGTACATCAATATTGTCAAACATTTCTTCAATAACCATCTCACTATTGGAGGGTCTAGGTTCTTATTCAATCATGGGTGAGTAATCATGATATCTTTCTTCAATCATAAACTTTTCATCAATCTTAACATGAGCACTTTCAATTATCTTTTTCAATCTTAAATTGAAACATCTATAAGCTTTACTTTTAGTAGAGTAACCAAGAAAAATACCTTCATCACTTCTTGCATCAAACTTGCCTACTACTTCATCCCTCTTGATGTAGCACTTGCTTCCAAAGATTTTGAAGTATTTTACTGTGGGAATATTACCAAACCATAGCTCATATAGTGTTTTGTTAGCACCTGGCCTCAATTGAATTCTATTGATGGTATAGACTATTGTATTGACCGCATCTCTCCAATAGGTGTGTGCAACTTTTCCTTCTATCATAATGATGCACATTGTATCAAGAATTATCCTATTCCTTCTCTCTACAATTCCATTCTGTTGAGGGGTTCTAGGTGCTCTCAACTATCTCTTTATGTCATGTTCTTTGTAGCACTCATAGAATCTATCAAAGGTGAATTCTCCTCCTCTATCTAATCTTAAACATTTTATCTTTAGTCTAGATTCATTCTCAACCTTAGCTTTGAATATTTTGAACTTCTCAAAATATTTTGACTCATCTTTCAAGAATGCAACCCACATTATCCTAGTATAATCATCAACAAACAAAATAAAATACCTTTCACCATAGTATGATCTTGTTTGAGTTGGACCACATCGGTCTATAAGAATCAAATCCAATTTGTTCTTTGCTGAATTTTGCTTACTCCTGAATGAATTTATCACATGCTTTCCCATCACACATTCCCTGCATATGGTATCAACTGGCTTTACTATGCTAGTTAGATCTCTTACTTCTTTTACATTGCTTATCTTTACTATATTATCAAAATTGATATGACATAGTCTTTTATGCCACAACCAACTATCATCAACTTTAGCAACAAAACAACTTGCTTCTGAATTGAGTTGAAAAACATTACCTTTGGTCTTTGAGCCTAATGCAATCATAACACCATCCTTGTTGTTAATGATTCATTTTTCATCTTTAAACTCCAACTAATAGCCTTTTTCAAGTAAATATCCAAGAGTGAGAAGGTTATGTTTCAAACCATCAACATAGAGAACATCATCAGTACTATTCTTTCCATCCAAGGTGATGGCTCCTCTACCAACTATTGGTTTAGGAGTGTTGTCTCCAAATCTAACCATGCCACCATTCTATTTGTCCAGATGAACAAACCTACCTTTATCACCCGTCATGTGATGTGAACAACCACTATCTATAATCCAGTATGTCCTTATGTTTGCTTTGGAAATCAATGCTAGTTCTTGTTCCTCTTTTTCATCATTATGGATTTTCTGATCATTCATTTTTTCTACCATAGCAATGAATCCAATTTCTTCTTCACCTTATTCATCATTTGAAACTCCATCTCCAACAAAGTAACATTCCTTAGAGTACTTAGACTTGTAATCCTTTTTGAACTTTTTAGCTCTAGTGGGACACTTAGATGCAAAGTGACCCATATTATTACATGAAAAGAACTTAAATGGTAATTAACCTTCATATTTTCCTTTTCCTTTCTTTTATCTTTTGGAAATCATAGCAATGAAATAATCTAATGTTTTCTCTTGATCATCATCATCAAAATTACTGAAAGTGTTTGCAGATTTCTTACCATGAATTGTTGCTTTTAAGGTTATCTCACTCTTTGTTTCTGTCTTCAATCCTAAAATCTCAAAAGCTGATATTTTGTTCATCAAAGTCTCTCTCTTAAAATTAGATGTAAGCTACATGGTCTCATCAAGGATGTTGATCTTGCTTTCATATTCTAGAGTGAGAGTGGTCATTAACTTGTCCATAATGTCCTCTTCTGAAATATCTCCACCATTGTTCCTGATTCTAGCAAATGCTTCATTTATCATTTGATTCTAAGCTCTGATATTTTCTTTAGGTAGCATCTCTAACTCATTAAATCTTTTCTTCCATGTCTTTCTATGTGCATCATTTTCTTGTTTGTCTCCTTCAAATATGTCTTCTAGGTACTTCCATATTTTGTGGGTGGTATCCACCTTCTTTATCTCTGAAAATTCACTATCAGATAGGGTGCTGATAAGGGCTTATTTAGATATAGCATTCTAATGAAATAATTCCTTTTGCCTTTCAGTAGCATCATCCTTTGCAAGGTCTTCTAAGGTCAGAATCAAGGCTACTTTGATTGTTACATTAAAAACTTCAAAAGCAATGCACTACAAATGGGTAACCATCTTGTTCTTCCAATCAAGATAATTCTCTCCATCAAACTTAGGACTTTCTTTCCTAAAGTATGCCATCTGATCAACCTCAAGTTTTTAAAATTTCTCTCTGAGGCACTTGGCTCTGATACCAATTGTTAGGAATAGTCCCAAAAGATAACTAAGAGGCAAGGGGGGTGTGTAAATCAGTTATCTACAAGTTTCAATTATTTATCCAATTAAATATACTTAAACATAAAGCATAAACACAATGAAATAAAACTTGAACACAACACAATATTTTGGTTATGGGGAAATCCAAATAGCTAAAAACCTCTGTGGGAATTGACACCCACTTATATTCTGCACTAGTGTATAATGATCCTTGTTAGAAGATCCTTTACCCTGTTAGGGGTAGCTTTACAATATATTAAGTACAATAGACCTGGTCAAGGGTCAGACACTATTAGGATTCTTTTATAATTGTCCCTGTTAGGGGTGAGGATGCACTATCCAAGAGCTCACTGCTCAAAGGGGCAAAGGCTACCATCTTCTAAATAATAGATACAATCTATATCTAGATCTTGGTGAACTGGGCTTTGAACTACTATCTGGATTAGTTCCAATGTATAGCACAAATACTTTACTTGGTCACATAGACCTTCTTTTGATGGCTCAACACTTCACACACTCTGCTCTGGTCTTCTTAATCAACCATGAGCCACACTTAAGCAATCACAAATGACTACCTATAAATATCTTTTCTCTAAATGATATAATCAAGTTAGCCTATTAGAACCACCTTGAAATCATATTAGAGAAACCATTAAAAACTCAAATAAACATTTTGTCTGCTCTACTATGCACACAACACATTTTGGGACCTATACATTAAGATAATTGTAGACGCACGCTATAGAATGTCGGCTCTACCAAAAAAACTATATCTTTCTCCTCAAGCTAAATTAACTCATGCACTCTTAGCCAAACATCAATAACACTTCTCTAAGATTAACTCCAAGGATGCATACCCTAAAGATTGGCGCAACTCAAGAACCAATAAACTCTCTGTCGGCTCTCTTGAACAAACACAAGAAACTGCTACTGGAAAATAATGACTGCATAACTTCACTTCTACTAAATATCAGACTATGCATCCACAACTAAAACATCACTAACATGTCTTCACCATATATCCAAGTGCACAAGTCTCCATGATAATAGTATGGACAACCATACACAGAACACTGCCTGTTAGTCTATTAGGAACATTGCTGACACCAGTTGCAATATAACTATCTGTACTAATAGTTAACCTCTATGCCCATGATATCATGTTGATATCATGGCCATGCATCATATATTGAAAGCTTACTACATAAGACTTCCATGCATGCTACTTTCCATATGTTTTCATCAATGACAAACATACTGTTAGTACTGGCTTGCTGGCAAATCTCTAACAAAATAGTCAAGAATAAAGACAATCCTTTGAAAACTAAAAAATTGTGAATACAAGCTTTAGATCATAACTTGATCATAAGTAAATAAATCATTCATACATACTAATATAACATGTTTTACTTATTAAATAAGTACATTATTCATGCATCCTCACAAATCACCTGAGAAGGTTAGTGTAGTGGATCCATTTTTTCCATTTAGGTGACCTAGGCCCTTATAACCATATCATCACCTTAATATTTCAAAAGAAATTTTAAATAATTTCATCACAACAAATATATTTCATTTCTAGATCAATATCAGTTCTAAAAGTCTTACATCATAATATGAATAAGCATTTACATTTTCATCAATGTAATGTAAGTGTGCTTAATCTAAGCATAAGCATCCCAATAAATCATGATAATTCATCACCATATAAAATCAACACATCATGTATGTTAGCCCACCATTAATTCTTTAGGATGAGACCTTGTAATCCTTTCATAAACCTTTGTAGTTCATAAATTTTTCCTTTTTGCATCACTCAAAAGTCCTTGATTCATAAAATCAACCAATCCTTAAGTCATTTGAAATCCTTATCATTGTTTTGTCTTGTCTTCCTTGTCCTTGAAAGTCTTCAACCACTTCAAAATAAGTTCAAGGGATTTCAAATAGGTTCAATGGGTTCAAGCGATTTGAAAATAATTTTTTGGGACTAACACCTTTTCAAGTGTTTTGTAACCTACCGTGAGAAATAATCCTAAATGCGGTAAAGGTTTAAGCTTCTTCAACTACCTTGAACCACTTTGAACTTTGTTCAAGGTAGTTCAAAGATGTTCACATGGTATGATTAAGTTTAGAACAATGTCTCTCTTACAGGAATATTAAGTCAACCATTTTGAACCATGGTAAAATAAGTTCAAAGATGTGGTCAGGAGGGTTAAAATGCATAATCTTCCATTAGTAAAAGTGTATAATATGGTGATCATTAAATGAACAATACTCCGAAGATCTTGTTGTATCAAGAAGTGACTTTAGTAAGCTAATAGGTAAAGAAAAGTAATCATTATGAGTTAAGGGCCTTGGAATTGGTGTTTCTATGCAATTAATACATTTGTGTTAACATCCAATCCACATTATGTTGTATCATAGAAGTTAGCACCTAATTAAATGATGTTTAGCTTCTCACCATTAAAAGGGGAAATGGTAATCATTTGAACCTTCCCTCTATCTTTTTCAAATTGATTGTAGAAACGTAACAAGTTCTAGATGTGGTCGATTTTTCTTTTTAAGTTTGAGGTGAGTCCAGTTTTCTTCCACTCTGTGTTTTCATTTTTGAAGCTATGAATTTTCCCAAGGTCCTCTGTAGTTGTAAGCTTTCAGTTAAGAAAACCATGAAATCTACTCTCCATCTTTTTACAAATGTTTTTAGTCTTTCATGTGAGGGGTCGATTATTAGTGACACTAATTTGAAAGGTGTAGACCTAGATGAGTTGAAAGAGAAAATGGCCAATAATGTAGGTGAACCTTATATTCTAGAAATTCTTATTAGTGGATTTCTAGAAGCATTGTCCTTCCCACTTGTGGCTCCTTGTCTCAAATTGGTTAGGGAATGCATAAAAAGATATGATTTTTCCTCTAACACTATCAAAAAGAGAAATGAAAAAACCCTCCTCACAGTAAATAGAGAGAGTATTCCATGAGTTTTTAAAATCCAGAGAGAAAGTTTTGTACATTTTTCTCCCTCTCAAGTTGTTGTTAGGTTCAATGAGGACAAAGAAATGCCTAGAAATAACATGGCTAAAAATTGGCTTCTCAAACCTCAAAAGGGCAGTTCCAGGTTACCCAAGTATCCAAATAAAACCACATGAAGCCATATGTACACAATATCATGATTTTGTTTCACAGGGGCAGAGGTTTAGTTAAACCGTACGCCTTTGGGGATTGGATTTATTTTTATGTTCGAATTATTCTAGAAGAAGAACAATATCTAGACTAGAGTGAGCTCATTGCATACTCAATGAGAGAACAACTTAACTTTGCTCAAATTTCTAAGAAAAATTTCTTCATGTCCACTTATCTAATCTATTGTCTACCTTGCACTAAGGAAATTAATTGAAATCCACATGAACCTCCCACAAAAGACATTCTAGTCTATGAGTATTAACCTATGGTTAAAAAAGAAAAGGATTTCTAAGGATTCATAGAGATTAATTAAAACATATGGAAGATTTTATATTCACTTCTCTTATTTCTATTATGTCATAATTTGCAGCTTTGAAGAAGAACCTATCAAACTTCCAAGGTTATATTCTAATTATTTTGTCATAACAGAAATTTGTAGACAACTTTCAATGGTAATCAAGAAATTCCTACCAAAGGATAAATGGGAGGAATATTTACCTATTAATTTGAGTATTTTATAATGTGATTCAATATCAGATGCAGTGAGCATTGGAAGTGATTTAAAGAGCTTTAATTTCTAGTATTACACCGAAAGGAAAGTTTATGATAGAAAATGTTTTGCACGAAACTCAAGAATGAAAAATTGTTGGAAAGTTGACTATACCATTGTATATGACTTTAATTAAGTATTGTCATTATGGAAACAAAGTCATATGGAGTTTTGGAGTCAATCCACTTACTCACAAGATCAAAATTTGGTTAAGTATGAAGACTGAACAATTAGCAAAGAACCAGAGGAACAGAGCATCAATGCAAGTGTGTATGAAAGAGTTACAGAAGGTTCCCTTGAAGATAAGATTCTAAGTATGTAATCATTCTAAGTCTAAGAGAGCATGATCATATGAGTTAGTATGAAGAAGTTACAGTTAGATAAAGTGACATAGACAGTGAGCGACAAAACAAAATAGAGCATGGAGCTGACTGTTGATAATTTGGTTAGCACTTCTAATATTGTTTTTTAAAGGCTATGTACCTATTGTATACAGGTTATAAACATTTTAATATCATTTTATGTAAACACGCTTGCACCAATTCATTTGGAAGCATTGTATGTAATAGGTTAAAGGATCGACCTAGTAAATAGTTTTGTTTGCACATATAAATAAGATATGCACCTTTGTAATTAAGGATGGGATGAGATATAGAGTTGATAGAAGTAGAGAAGAATTATGCAAAGAGTAGGCAAAATGTTTTAGAGCTTTACAAGAGGTTAAAGCATCAACACACCAAAGGAACTGATCAGACATGCAGTGTCACAACAACAGTTCACCTTGCAGATATAGTGTGTATCTACGATATAGAAGGTTGTAGACTTCACCACTTGAGCAATGAGCTTTAGGAAAGTGTCTCCCCACCCCAAACAGGGTTATTGTAAAATAATCCTAACAAGGTCCGGTGCTTAACTAGGTCACTATACTAAAAGAATTATAAAGATCAACTCCCAACAGGGTTGTAAGATCTTCTAATAGGGATCATAATAAACTAGTGTAGCTCTTAGTCGATGTCAATTCCCACTGGGGTTTTTACCTATTTGGGTTTCCCCATAATCATATCTGGTGTCATGTGTTATGGTTATTTATCTTACTTGCATTGATATTCATTTAAGTACTTAAGCAATTAAGTTAAGTTTCAAGATATCAGAAAAGTAATAATATAGAACACTGATTCACCCCCCCCAGTATGCACCCTAAAATGGTCGCCTAGACTTTGGGCCCCCATTCATCAATTTATCAATTTCTTGAATCAATGCCTTGCAACATTTTCAATTCAAATCAATTTTCTTGATCAAATCGTAATTAATTCAATTATTTCAATATTTCCTAAGGTTTGAAAATTTAATCTTAAGTTTTATTTAATTAAAAGAATATGATCCCTTTTAATTAAATAATAAAATCACTTTATCCTAAGCCACATTTAATTAAAAGAACAAGTCTCTTTTAAATAAATAAAAAATCTTTTAATTAAATAATGGAAACTAGTTTTTAAAAATAATAAATAAATGATAAAATAAAAAGAAAAAGAAAAAGAATTTTTGCCTACACATTGAATGCACACTTTCCAAGATGAGTGGGATCTCTTTTTTCCTATTAATCACTTCCACACATCTTTTTGCCTCTAAATCATGTCCATTTATTTTGCCTCTTGAGAATCTTGAGCACATGGATCAACCAAGATTTAATCTCCACCATTGCTCATTTATTTTTGCCTCTTAATCTTGATCATCCATTCATTTCTAAAATCCTTTATCAGGAGCCCTCTCCTTCTAATTTTATGCATAGAGATTTTAGATATCTAGTTTTCATATATTGTTATGCTACAAGTTTGGAGAGCGATTTTGGAGAAGAGTTTGAGCGCTTGAGCTTGGATATTGCAACTTCTCTTTTCTTGTCTTCTTCTCTCATGACCCCATGGCAATCCATTTAGATTAATGTTGCACTTTCATATTAGATTAGATTCATATTTCCTTTCATAGAATAATCTTGCATAAGCATTTCCTTTCATAGATTAGTTTTCTTTCATGCTTTGCTATCATATAGAATAGCTTCCATTGTCATTTGCATGCATACTTGATGATCATGGAGACTAGCATTCTTGCTTTTCCTCTTTGAATCTCTCATTTTATGGTGTACTTGCATGGGCACAAACTAGGTCTAATCTAAGGGACTCCATCATAAACCCTTGCACTCCATGAATAGAGAGCTATGAGTCACCATTTGAAACCTCATTCTTGAGCAATCTTGGATTTAATGACTCATATAAGTGTGTCAACATTTTAGCACACATTTTTTGGCACCCACATTATCCTAAGCCACATTATTATTGAGAAATCTTGGATTTAACAACTCATAGAAGTGTGTCAACATTTTAGCAGAATTAGAGAAACTCCTTGGTGCAGGGTTCGGAAGAGATATTGACTATGTTGAATGGATATCAAACATTGTACTCATTTCCAAACATGACAAATCCATTTGAATTTGCATAGATTTTAGAGATGTCAATAGAGCATTCCCAAAGGATGATTTTCTACTCTCTAATATAGACATGATAGTGGATATGACTGCGAGTTATGAGATTTATTCCTTGATGGATGGTTTTTTTGGATACAATAAGATTAAGATAGCTCCTAAAGATCAAGAAAAGACTACATTCACTTCTGCATGGGTTACCTATTGTTGGAACATTATGCCTTTTGGATTAAAAAATGTAGGAGTCACCTATCAATGAGCTATGACAACCATTTTTCATGACATTATGCATAAAAATATGGAAGATTATGTGGATGACACTTTGGCCAAATCTAAGAAAAGAGACACACACTTAGATGATTTAGAAGTCATTCTAGATTGTATGGAACAATTTCAATTAAGGTTAAATTATAAGAAGTGTGCATTTGGTGTCACCTCTGGAAAACTTCTAGGATTCATCATTTCAGAAAAAGGAATATAGGTAGACCTTGAAAAGGTCCAAGAAATCATGGATATGCCACCTCCTAGAAACATTAGTCAAATGAGGAGTCTTCAAGGATGTCTTCAATCCATAAGGAGGTTTATTTCACAATTGGTAGATAGAGCTCAACCTTTTAATAAGAACTTATACAAAGGAGTCAAATGTGTTTGGAATGAGGATTGTCAAAAGAGCATGGATCAAATCAAGAAATACTTGGCGAATCCTCCCATTTTAATGCCTCCTATCCCAGGGAAACCACTTATTCTATACATTTTAGAAACACAATCTTCCTTGGGGTCATTACTAGCTCAACTTGATGAACATGGGAAAGAAAGAGAAATATACTAAATTAGTCATACTCTTGTTTCATATGAGGTTAACTACACCAACATTGAGAAATCTTGCCTTTCAGTTGTGTTTGATTCCCAAAAGTTGTGACATTACATGCTTACACACACAATACACCTTATAGAAAAAATTGATCCACTCAAGTATTTACTCAGTAAGGCTGCCTTCACAAGTAGACTTGCTAAATGGATGATGATCCTTTCTAAATTTGACATAGAGTACATTGAATGTAAACCAATTAAAGGACAATCCATAGCAGATCAATTGGTTGATTTCCCAATACAAGATAGTGCACCTATTCAAGTTGACTTCCTAGATGAGCATCTCATGTATATGATTCAAAGAACATGGAAGATGTTCTTTGATGGATCTTTTATGTAAAATGGTTCAGGAGCTAGTGTTTTATTTGTTTCTCCTCATGGGTACATGATTCCTAAGTCTTACAAGTTATTGTTCCCATGTAAAAACAATATTGTTGAGTATGAAACTTTAACAAATGGACTTAAGATGGCCATAGAATGGAGAATCACAAAATTATAGATCTATGGGGATTCACAACTAATAATCAACCAAGTCAATGAAGAATATCAAACAAAAGATGAGAAACTGGTACCTTACAAGAAAATGGTTTATTTCTCGAAGCGATACTTCACATTTGTCATGTTTCAGGAAATCCCTAGAACAAAAAACAAAGAAGCTGATGCTATGGCTACACTTGCTTCACTCTTTTAGTTAGAGAAAAATGAATCAAGATTTGAATTCTTGATGGAAGAGCTACATCACCCTATCTATGACTCCCAAGAAAGCCATGTTATTTGTACCCTTGTTGGTCATGAGTCATCCTGTTATGGTGCCATTTACTCATACCTTCATGATGGCATTATACCTAAAACCTTTAACTGATTTGAATGAAGAAACCTTACCCGAAATGCCTCTCACCATACCCTTATCTCTAGTGATTTGTAGAGGAGGGGTCTAGATGGAACACTTCTTAGATGCTTAGAAAAGGAAGAATCCGATCAAGCGTTAGTTGACATTCACGAGGGAATCTGTGGGGGACATTCCAATGGTCTTTCCATGGCTTGAAGGTTACTTAGGGTAGGATACTATTGGCCTATAATACAGATGGATGTAGTAGCTTTTGCAAAGTCATGTGAGAAGTGTCAAAAACATGGTAACTTGATACATGCTCTAGGCAGAGAGGTCATTCCTTCTATATCACATTAGCCATTTTAGTGTTGGGCCTCTGATCTTGATGGGCAGATTCATCAGAACTCATCAAGTGGACAAAATTTTATTATCACTACTATTGATTACTTCACTAAATGGGTAGAAGTTATCCCACTTTCTGTTGCCTCGGGCAATACAATCTCTTTATTCATTTTGAACCATATCATCTGTCGATATGGAGTGCCTTCTGAGATTATCACTGACAATGGAGGTAAGTTCAAAAATAAGGACCTTAAACAACTCCGCATGAAATTCAAGATTAAACAACATTGGTCCTCCATTTACTTCCTACAAGGAAATGGTCAAGCTGAGGCATCAAACAAAACCATTCTTAAAATCCTACACAGAATAGTTTGTAAGAATGGTAGAGATTGGAATTTACAAATAAATCCAACTTTGTGGCCTTATGGAATGAGTATTCATACTCCTACTAGGGCTACTCCTTTTTCCCTTACATATGGTGCTGAAGCAGTGTTACCTTTAGAGGTTGAGATTCCTTCACTTTTTCCCTCAATGGTCTAGTTACAGATGAAGACTATTGTGCCATGAGACTTCAAGAGTTAGAAATTGTAGATGAGAAGTGTCAAACATCATTTTACCATATGAGGGTTTATCAAAAGTGCATGTCCAAATACTTCAACAAAAAGGTTCACCCTAGAGAATTCCAAGTGGGAGATCTTGTCCTACGTGAAAATCCTAAGAATCAACAACATAGAGATCAAAAGGGCAAATTTGAACCTAATTGGCTTGGACCTTACATCATTATAGTAGCTTTTGGAATAGGTGCTTATTTGTTATCTACTAAAGAAGGATAGCAACTCCTTGATCCTATCAATGTCTTGCACTTGAAGAAGTTCTATCCATGATGCCCATTTTGTCTAGGGGCATCCTTTGTACATACTTATTCATTCAGAAAATTCCAAAACAAATGGTATATTGTCAAAAATTCTAAAAACTGAAAAATGTCCTAAAAAATGATCATCTTAGTGAAAACTTAGCAATAGGCACTTTAATGTATCTTAAAAAAATTATATATTGCAAAAGTACAAAACAAAAAATTTAAAAAAAAAATACAAAAAAACAAAACAAAACTACCTTGGTGAAAACCTTGAAACAGGTGCCTTAGTAGAAAAAATACAAAAAAATTATAAAAAGTCTTTAAAAAAAGAAAAAATACAATAAAATTCAATTGGTGAAAACCTGGAAATGGGCGCTAGTTGAGGCCTTTGCACCCTTGTTTCTCAGCACACATCCTCGATACTTAGCCTTTCTCCATCATGCCTTGTCCTTGTTGCCTTGGTTTGGAATTGGTCTTTGTCTTTGTCTAGGGGGAATAACTATGTTAGCTTTGGTCTCTTGGATGTGTTAGTCTTTAGGACACCTTGCAAACTATGTTTTTCAACACAACCCCTGGCATCGAGTGGTTCTCAACACTTCTCGGTTTGGTCTTACCTAGTCTATTATTGATTTTCGTTGAGTGACCTTGTCTAATAAGTCTCTCCAGGATGCATAGCTAGAGGACTAGGGGCATGGGACATGTTTTTATTTTCTTTCTACTTGTGGGTGGGGTCTTGAAGCTCTAGAGTGTCTCTTGTTGTCCCCTTGAAACACTTAGGAGATTTGAGGCATCATCCTTGACTATTTTTTGTTCAACTTTTCTTGTGGTCATCCCGACATCTTTGCCTTGATGTGAGCATGGTTTTGCTACATTAAATTGGGTAAGCTAACATTGAAGTCATCTTGAACTTTATGTCTTTTATGCTTATGTTATAATATTTCCACATTCCAATCCAATATAAATCACATTCATATCTTCAGAGTTGCACTTGTGACTAGTGATGATTGTGTGATTTTTTGATGTCCGTTAATAATGGCCCAATGATGAAAATAGGTTCCTTAACATTCTCTAATGAATGATGAACACAAAATCCTATGATCTAATTGCTCTATTGCAAGTACACCTTTGCATTTTTATGTAACTTGCATTGTTAGACTTCATGTTAATTTGCATTTTTAGGTTGCATTTTGAGTTTGAGAGGGTTTTCCTTCATCTTTCTTTTGGACTTTTAATCAACTATGGTCATGGTTTTATCTTCATTTCTTTATCTTCTTTCGTGATCTCAATCGAAATTTCCTATCTTAAATAGTTGATTGATTTTGAGACATTCTCTTTCTTGAGGAAAATTCTCTTTCTTCTCTCCATTTCCTTCCACCTCTTCCAAACTTGTATCTCCCATTCACTTTCACCCTACTTCTATTCTTCTAATTCAACCTTGGGGCATAAAATTTCATTCTTAATGATCTACCTTGATTCTGTGATCCTTATATCTTTCATCTTACATCAAGAACCTTATCTTTAGTTTGATTTGATCAAATTTATCAATTTTTTGTTTCTCCTCTATCTCATTTTGATTTCGATCACAAGCGGGCAGTACCTATCAAACTTCAACCCTTGATTCAACTTTATCAATCCTATCAATTAAACCTTGCTTGAGACTTGAAAATTACCTATTTATAGGGGTGTTGGCCTTGTCTTTTTCAATCAGCTTATCTTTGTCCTCATGTGTTCTCATTTGTCGATCACAAGTCTGGGTTGTTTTGTGATCCCAAATCAATCTCACATTTCAACTTCATTCTTTGACTACATGTGCTCCCATGAAGATCTCGCATTAGTCAAAGAGGGGCAAATGTATGCACCCTAAAATGGTTGCCTAGACTTTGGGCTCCGATTCATCAATTTATCAATTTGCTGAATTAATGCCTTGCAACATTTTCAATTTTAATCAATTTTCTTGATCAAATCATAATTAATTCAATTATTTCAATATTTCCTAAGGTTTGATCATTTTATCTTAAGTTTTATTTAATTAAAAGAATATGCTCCTTTTTAATTAAATAAAAATCCCTTTTAATTAAATAAAAAAATCTTTTAATTAAATAATAAAATCACTTTATCCTAAGCCACATTTAATTAAAAGAACAAGTCTCTTTTAAATAAATAAAAAATCTTTTAATTAAATAATGGAAACCACTTTTCTAAAAATAATAAATAAATAATAAAATAAAAATAAAAAGAAAAAGATTTTTTGTCTACACATTGAATGAACACTTTCCAAGATGAGTAGAATCTCTTTTTGCCTATTAATCACTTCTACACATCTTTTTACCTCTTAACCATGTCCATTGATTTTGCCTCTTGAGAATCTTGAGCACATGGATCAACCAAGATTTAATCTCCACCATTGCTCATTTCTTTTTGCCTCTTAATCTTGACTGTCCATTCATTTCTAAAATCCTTTATAAGGAGCCCTCTCCTTCTCCTTTTATGCATGGAGATTTGAGATATCTAGCTTTCATATATTGTTATGCTATAGGTTTGGAGAGCAATTTTGGAGAAGATTTTGAGAACTTGAGCTTGGATATTGTAACTTCTTTTTTCTTGTCTTCTTCTTTGATGCCCCCATGGAAATCCATTTAGATTAATGTTGCACTTGCATATAAGATTAGATTCATATTTCCTTTCATAGAATAATCTTGCATAAGCATTTCCTTTCATAGATTAGTTTGCTTTCAAGCATTGCTATCATGTAGAATAGCATCCATTTTCATTTGCATGCATACTTGATGATCATGGAGACTAGCATTCTTATTTTTCCTCTTTTAATATCTCATTTATGGTGTACTTTCATGGGCAAAAACTAGGTCTAATCTGAGGACCTCCATCATAAACCCTTGCACTCCATGAATAGAGAGTTACGAGTCACCATTTGAGACCTCACTGTTGAGCAATCTTGGATTTAATGACTCATAGAAGTCTGTCAACATTTTAGCACACAACCCCCTCTCAGTGTTTCCATTCCTAACAATTGGTATTAGAGCTCTGGTCCTCTGAAAAAAATTTTAACCACTTGAGGAGATCATGGATATAGGAGAAGTGAAACATTTGAAGAAGAATCTTGAAGGTCTTGAAGACCTTGACAGATTTGAGAAAGAAATTGAAGAACTGAAAGAAAAGGTTTGTGGTTCTCAAGTAATCATCAAGAAGTTAAAAAAGGATTTGAAATATTGTTGTACAAGTGACTTAGGGATAATGATGAAAAATATAAATGAAGAAAACACATCTTTGAGGGATCAAATTGAAAAGTTAGATGAAAACCTATGTAACAATCAAGAAGCCTACGAAGAACAGGTTAATGAAAACAAGCAGTTAGATGAAGAACCGAGGCAACAAAACATGAAAATATTGGAGTTAGAAGACATCAAGAAGAAAATGGAATCTAAATTGACTAAAGCAAAGAATCATATAGACAAGTTGCACACAAGAAAGGATTTAATAGAGTCACAGTTGTATGATCGGAACCTAAAAGAAGATACCAATGGTATTGCTTACAATGAAGCCCAAGTTCATATTGATGTTATGCGAGATACAATGAAATCTCCTACAGAAGCCAAGAAGATTGATGATCATACTGAAGCTCAATCAGAACCATCTAAATATGAGCGCAAGCCTGTAAACAAAACTTGTTATGCCTATAACAATCATAGAAATATAGCAAGAGATTGTAAATAGGTAAGACCTTTCAATGCTTATTGTTATTCATGCAATAAGTTTGGTCATAGAGATATGAATTCTAGATCAAATAAAAGAAATCAAAATCAACAAAATTAGAGAACTCATCCTCAACAAATTGTTGGAAGCTCTCAGAACATTACATGTCATATATGTAATTACAATGGCCACACAGCTAAACAGTGCAAAATGGTAACTCACATTGATGCATCGAGAAATATAAGGCCTCCAGTTATTTGTCACTCTTGTAACAAGGCTAGACATATCTCAAAGTTTTGGAGATCAAAAGCACAAAGATAGGAAAGCCCTAAAAAGTTAGAAGGATCAATATTGGATGAAGCAAGAGAAGTCAAGTTTGTGAAAGCTACAGAAGATGCGAGCATGATCTAGAAGGAAGAAAAGATAGATAATGCTGGTGAAATGGTTGAGGATGCATTCGCAATGGATGTACCTCCTATTTCTGGTTAAAATGACCTTCATGGTCATAGAGAAGCTAGATTATCTCTAGACCCTTGGGCGGCTAGTATACTCACCCTTAGAGTATGCGCCTTTGGTTCTAACCGTTTAGAGACTAGTAGATGCGGTATCCAAGAGCACACTACCTGATCGATAGAAGAAAGGAAGATTGGAATTCTTTGTGGGATTCTATGTTTACACGGCAAGCATTCATAGGAGTTCAAGTAATTGAGTTGTGAAGAATTACAGTTGGATTATCAGCGAAAGAAAGTTAAGTTTTTTGTGAAGCCCTAGTTCAGACACAACGGTTCAAAAACCCTTGGAAACCTCTTTGAAGCATTAAATCAAGTAAGTTATGGCTACATGAGTTTTTTTCAATGTTGTTGAAAGGAAGAGGTATGTTTCTAAGAAGCATCCATTCAAGTGTACCCTAGATGACCTAGAAGGAGCATTCTCTAGGACCCCAGTGGGTGTTATGCATGTAGAGGACATATGTACATATATGTATTGCAAAAAGGAACCTGTTGGAGAAGACAAGATTAGGTCGCACCTAGAAACCATGATGGATTTAGAAAAAAACACTCATTAATGAGTTCACACACCTAGAAGACAACCCTATCATTGAGTATGCCACAACTTATGAGTTTTACAAATCTGAATGGATTAAGATTCTTTTGAGAAGAATTCACAAAAACCTATTCTGGATAGGAGAAGGCCTAGTAAGAATAACCACTGATCTCATTCATGACATAACATGATTACCCAAGATAGCTGCCATTCTTCCTATAGGAAAAGATGTTAGGAAACTAGTTGCGTAGGCTTGTAAGTCTCACAGTGACAAGCGCAGAATGAAAGTTGAGCCT
Source organism: Chamaecyparis obtusa (assembly GCA_027943335.1). Taxonomy (NCBI): domain Eukaryota; kingdom Viridiplantae; phylum Streptophyta; class Pinopsida; order Cupressales; family Cupressaceae; genus Chamaecyparis; species Chamaecyparis obtusa. Next base: position 602,721 of record BSBK01001951.1, on the reverse strand, counting down.
ATAGAAGAGAAAGAAATAAAATTGATGTCTAGGATACCTGGATACAAGTTTCAACATCCTAACAAGGTCAATAGTGTGTCCGCAACCACTATTCTAGTAGCCATCAAGATTGTGAAAGAAAATGGTGAATTCACCTTGTGTGAGATCTTGCACCCACAATTGATGGACAATATCAGGGCGACCAAGCATGAAAAGAGCAAGATATTTAGATTGGGTCACTTATCATCTATATGTACTTCCATATAGTTGGTAAAGTATCAGATTTATACCTTGACAATAATATACCCACTATGCCTCAAATTTCACTCAGGGCATCCTCAGAGAGTACATTGAGAGATTTCATGGAATTATAAATCAAAACATTTAGAATAAAGATGAAGATGAGGTATATAATACCTAAAAGTATAGTTGAGAAGTATAAGGATAGTATATGCTTCATTGTGGAGACATACATAGCTTGCATGGAAGTAGTAGAGCCAAGGACCAAATGGATTCATCCACTTGGGTATGAAGTGGAGGAACACATTCTAGAGGCATATGCAAAAGTCCTCCTTAAAACACCAAAGGATCCCAATGAGCCAAGATGGGGTGCATATGAGTAGAAGACAAGGCAAGTAGATGCAGTCCTAAATAGTGTAGTGACCAATAGGAAAGCATTTAGAGAACTACCTTTGAGATACTGGAAATTCATGGTGTCACTCAAGATGACCTAGATAAAGCTAGAGAAGCCAAGATAGCAATGGAAATTGAGAGAGCACCCACTGCTTAGGTCAAAATAGAGAATTTTAATGACCCTAAGGAGAAGAATATAAAAATAGAAAAAATAGATGTTCCCAAAGAAAAGTTTGTTGATAGCACTTCAGCACCCATTCCTACTATTGATTTTGAATCCACTCCATCTCCTGAGACAAGCAAGATACCCAGAGGAAGAAAAAGATAGTCACAAGTATTAAGATCAAGAATAGTAGATGAAGGAAGAATTGATCAGATAGCCAAGTTTTATGATATATATCATAAGATTGACAAATATGAGATTCATGATATGTTAATCAAGCATATGATAAAATTTAAGAAGACTGTTCTGGAACTAAAGATAGTCATTCCAGATAAAGTTTGTGAAATTTTGGATACATTAAAAAGACAAGCTACTAAAGAAGACTTTAGAATAAGATAAAAAACACTAGATGCTAACTTACCAGTGTGCTTAGTTGAAGAAAAGACCTTTTTAATGAACTTGGTAAAGCTGCACCTCAGAACCAAGATGAGAACTTTGCACGTCATGAATAATGATTATGTGTTGATAGCTAAGGAGACTGAAAAATCCTTTGAGAAGGTATTTTTTGAACAACACATGCACCCATCTACTGTGCCTGCAATCCAAGCTCCATATAAGGATGAAAAAGCATTTGAGGTCCTTAATGCACCTACAATAGGGCCATAGGATTCAGTGCCCACACTGATAGTGTCTACTGATGCAATGAAGTCTGTGCCCATGACTGAAACACAAAATGATACAATCATGATTGACAATGTGGAGATATCAATGGCGGTCACTGATAAGGACTTGGATAACTTTGGGGAAGCCTTTGTAAGTATAGAAGAGGCTGAAATACTATGTGGTGATAATTCTTTTATTTAGTAAGAAGAATTTCAGATTGAGGATCCAACAGGACAAGAATAAGAGGAGAAAGAAGAAGAAAAATAAAAAGAAGAGGAAGAGGAGAAAGAAGAAGGAAAAGATAAAGAAGAGGAGAAAGAAGAAGAAAAGATAGATGAACCTAAAGAAGAACCATTTGTTGGAATTCTAGTGAAGGTTAAGACTGAAATCATGGACAACACACCTCTCACTCTTAATCCATCAGTATTATTGTTGTCAAGTTTGACTCCTGACACAAGAAGTCTAGACTCATGGGGAGAAGAAGACTTGATCAAAACCAGTGTACTAGCAATGGAGAAGGCAAAAGAAAAATAGGTAATGAGAAATCCTATGTTTGGAGAATCATTCAACACCCTAAATAGCCTACTGCCTAAAGACAATGGTATCAAGTGTACATTCAGTGGATGATGTAAGCACTATTTTAACAAACTTCAAAGAAAATTTCTCTAACAAACTTCAAAGAAAATTTCTCTAACCTTGAAGAATTAGCATCTAAAGTTGCAGAAGAACAATATCTAAAGAATATATTGAGTGAATTGATAAGAAACTTCACACTTGACCTGAGCTCTTTAAAATTTGGTCAAGCTTTGATGAAGGAGATAGCAGCTAAAGGAAGAAAAATAATAGTTGACACTCTGGATAAGGACAAACTGATAGGAGATCTCTCAAAGAACATTCAGGAACCTGAATCAATGATGGAAACATTAAGGAATTTAGTGTTAGATTCCTCTTTAGATGTAAACATGTGGAACAATGTTTATCAGGGTCAGTTAGACAAAATTGAGAAGGCAGAGCAAGAAATGACCAAGATAAGGGCTAGGCAAGCACAGTTAAGACATGCACTTGTGCCCTCCTTAAATGTACTAAATTAGAATATCAAGGAGATTGATGCCACTATGGTGACATATGATCAAGGTCTAAGTTCATAATTAGAGAAGATGGAAAATTTGACATATGCTTTGTGCGCCCATCTTCAGACTATAAATGGACTAACAACATTTTGGCAGCAAGAGCTCCAAAACTTGAAAATTGCATATTCAGATGTACTCACTTTATAAGTACTT